>JADWQK010000800.1:0-89102 GCA_017933935.1 Sesamia nonagrioides
AAAATAACGAGTAATTAAATTTTCTTTTAGTTTTAGTATTTAGTGCTTAGAAAATTTTTCCATTGCCTGCAATGCGATTCTGTAACCACCTACCCGTGAAATGTGAGCGTGGAGTTAGGTGTCATTCCAACGAATACCAGAGTTTGACAGCTCATTTCACCAAATTTTTCTTTCAAATAATTTTATCGGAGGAGTAATTTTAAATTTTTAACAGTTCCACCATAATAAAAACTTCCGATGTCAAAACTATTCCACGTTTAAAAATTATCAGTATTTTAAATTAACTTTTGACATTGACAGAATAGTCAACATCGGCATTACCTTTGCCTTAAATGAAAATAGAATAGAAAATCAAAATTATCAGTATTTTTTTCGCATACACCACATCTTTTATTAAGAGCGTGATAACTGTAACTGAAAAACTGTGTAATTCAGGGTTAAATAAAACTAACTTTCTGAATTTCGTAGACATGAAATCGAAAACACAAACATTTGACGTTTTAAATAAATAAATTAAATATATACGGACAAATCACACAGATTGAGCTAGCCCTACGGTAATTTTGAGACTTGTGTTATGGGATACTAACTCAACGATACTACATTTATAATAGATATATATACATCCAAGACCCAGGCCAATCAGGAATAGATCGTTTTCCATCATGACCTGGCCGGGGATCGAACCCGGGGCCTCCACGTCGCAGGCAGGTGTGTTGACTGCTGCGCCACGGAGGAATTTTTGGTCAAAGACCGCTCTAAGTTTAATTAATTGAAAAGTAAGTTAAGACTTTATTTTTGTTTTATCATGCTAAGATATCAATACCCACCACTTCTGTGAAGTTTACACTAAAGAACACTGACTGTTAAAATTAATATTTCAAGAAGCATTCAAAATAAAACATCACCAAGTTTATTATTCTTACTTACGATCTCTGTTTAGCTTCACTAGCGAATTGACCCTGTGTTTATTTAAAGATTTTTTTATAAGAGTAAACTTCTCAAATACTTTGGCTCCGCAACAATCTACAGCAATTAAAAAAAACATTTTAGTATTCTCTAAAATTTAGTCTCAATAATAGAACTAAAAGTGAGGTCCAATCTGCGCCATAATCTAATCTCTTCGTTCAACTTCGTTAATTCCAAGTTTAAATTTCGTCCCCTCGATGGAATCATTCGTAAATTTGAATTAAGAAATTGGATTGGTGTTCTCTTGTTTAGGTGTAATCAAAGGATTTGGACAGGATAAGCTCAGAGTCAGTAGGTACCTACTCGCATTTTGGAGAGAGAGAGGTCGTGTATTTTGTCAATTTGTCTAGTTTTCATTAATTAAGGGTAACGTTTTGACTTAATGTTATGATTATCGTGGGTTTGGAGTTATGATTGATTAATTTCAAGGGGCTTTTAATTCAAAAGTAGTCGTAGATGTACCTTATTCAACGCAGTTTTATATCCATACAAAATTCTACCTAGTACTACTACTAGATTAAATTTGGAACACAGGCGGTTTATAACTAGGATTAACATATAGGATAGTAGAAACTTACACTGGTATAGCCGCGGAGTGTAGCTAGTTATGTATAATAATACCGGAACCATGAAGGTTTTAATTTTAACACGTCATGGTAATCCCCCAGATTCTATTGATTTGCCTTCTAGATAGTCTTTAATAGTATAACATCTTTGAAAATATTTTTTTTATACATTCTCAGGGGTAATGTAAGCTCTCCGTGTCTCGGAAAGCACGTCAAGTCTCGACTGTCATTTGTAGATCTACACACATCAAAAGTGTCTAGGGATCAACATATATTTTTGCAATAACTTTTCTCCTGATTGATATTAATTAAAATTTTCTTTAAGGATTCATCAAATAAAGTGTTTTCGTTTGTCACAGTAACGATAAACCAAGTCACCTTTGCATTAATAAAGAAATTTGCCATTTTTCTAATAAAGGGATATTTGACATTTGAACCACTAACACAAAAGTTCGAAAAAAAGACTGAAATAACAGTTTTCTCTAAAATTTTATTGGGTAACTTAAACAATTAATAATCCGTGTTTCTACCGCGAACACTAACAACACAAGAACATCGGTTTGGCATACTCAAAATGAGTTCATCCAAATCACGCTGTGGAATGGCCGCCCATGTTCGTTGCAACAACAAAAAAAGGTCTTCTTGCGACTGGATACCCTCCATATTCGGCAGAGCTCTTCTCTGTAGCATATCCCATGCATGCTCAATCGGGTTCAAGTCTGGCGACTGAGCAGGCCAGGGCAGGACATTGATGTTAGCTGCGGCGAGAGTTTGTCTTACAACTCTTGCGGTGTGCGGTCGTGCATTATCATGCATTAACTGAAATAAGGGACCGATTTGCACTTGTAGAGGAACGATGACGTCTGATACAATCGTTTCAGCATAAATTTGAGCGTTGAGGTTGCCTCTGATCCAAATCAACTTCTTTCTTCCGCCGATCCAAATACCCGCCCATACCATGATGGTTCCACCACTATAAGGATGGACTTCCTGGCAGGATTTTAATCGCTGTTGGCGTCCAGGGGTTCTCCAGTGTCGTATACGTCTTGTATCCGGTCTCATACCAAAACGAGACTCATCAGAAAAGCACACGAAACGCCATTGTTCTTCTGCCCAATTTCTGTGTTCAAGAGCCCATTGATATCGAATCCTACGATTGTGCATTGCTATAGGTGGTACCCGTAGCGGTCTTCGGGAATGAAGGTTCACTTCATGCAAGCGGTTTCTGACTGTTTGGTCGCTAATTAAGTTCCCTGAAGAGTGATGAAGCCTCACGGCTAACATCATGGCGGTTATTGTTGGAGCTCTTCGAGTTAAGATTTGAATGTATCGGTCTTGTCTCCGTGTGGTGCAGCGATACCGTCCTCCATGGCGCTCAGCCACGGTACCAGTGCTTCGGTAACGTGTCCAAAGTCGACTGATAACACTCTGACTTGTATTCAGAGCTAAAGCCACAGTACGTTGCCGGGAACCAGCTTCTATCATTCCCACGGCTCTGAGCATTTCTTCCCTGCTTAAATGACGTCGCCGCTCCATAATAACGTTGGTTTTAATCAGTAGTAGGGAAACAGTAGCACTAATAATGTCTTCAATGCGTTGTATGTTTTTATAGGGAAAATATTGACAGCTGATTTTCATCTTTTACTCGAATTTGATTCACAGTTCCTGATTCAAATTATGAAATGCACCAAAAAGGATCCATATAAATTTATAAAATCATAAATTTATTACAAAGCCACATCTCAATCTCAAGAAATCCGCATAAAAATGCTTGATCCCTAGACACTTTTGATGTGTGTATAACAGTCGTTACGGGGCGTCAGAAGTTGATGTCTTGATGTCTCGAAGGCCTTCGACCGGGTATGGCACGCTGGCCTTTTGAGTAAGCTTCCAGCGTACGGCATTTCCGCTGGCCTGACTGGCTGGGTAAAAGACTTCCTGACTGAACGGTCCCTCCGAGTTGTTGTCGACGGATGCTCATCGGAGCCCATGTCGACCAATGCCGGTGTTCCTCAGGGGTCTGTTCTCTCTGCAACTTTGTTCCTGCTGCATATTAACGATCTGCTGATGCCCGGCATCTATGGGTATGCAGATGACAGCACAGTTGTGGAGAGATACCTGCCGGAAGCTCGGGCTAGTAAGGAATCAATCCGGTCCGAAAGAGAGGCTATGGTAGAGCGTACGAGTGCTGCACTACAGGCAGTCTCCGAATGGGGCAAAGCCAATCTTGTAGCATTCAATGCCGCCAAAACACAGGCGTGTCTTTTCACCGCCAAAAGGAGCCCGTTCACCTTGGCTCCTACTTTTCAGAATGTATCCTTGGAGTGCACCGACCGCCTTCAGCTTTTGGGAGTTGAGATTTCCTCGAACCTTAAACTTTGGGCGGTTCATTGAGTCCAAGGCCAAGGTGGCTGCCAGAAAACTTGGCGTCATCGCGAAGGTCCGGCGGTACTTCACACCGGGGCAGCTTCTAATGTTGTACAAAGCACAGGTCCGTTCGTGTGTGGAGTACTGCAGCCACATTTGGGCTGGTGCTGCGAAATGTCACCTGGCTACTTTGGATTCAGTGGAGAGGCGTGCGAAGAGGCTAATTGGTGACCCTGATTTAACTCGAGACGGTCTCCAAAGCCTAGAGCACAGACGTAGAGTAGCCAGCCTTTCGGTGTTCTATAGGATGCATTTTGGGGAGTGTGCGAGGGAATTGCATGATTTAATTCCCCCATCTCCTTTCCACCATCGGACGACCCGTCGTACGGCGAGTTTCCACCCTTACGTTGTTAACACTACTACGATCCGGACGAAGCGTTTCGCCTCCTCCTTTATACCGCGTACATCAAGGGACTGGAGCAACTTGCCGGCGGCGGTGTTTCCGTCGGACTACAATTTGAGTGTCTTCAAGGCTAGAGTGAATAGGCTCTTAATAAACTAGCGCGCTTAACCATCAACGATCGCATCGCTGCTTACCATCAGGCGGGATTGCGGTCAAGCGCTGGTTTATAATTTATAAAAAAAAAAAGTCAGAAAGTCTGACTACCAGTCTTACCAAGGGTTATCCTAATACTCAGTAACTGGAATGTGGAGGTCAGATAGACAGTGCTTCATGTAAAATACTGGTGTTCGGCTGTATCCGGTTAGACTGGAAGCTGACCCCGACGTAGATGGGAAAAGGCGGGCAGATGATGATGACAGCCTCCGTGGCGTAGCAGTAGCGAACGTGGCCGCTGCACAAAGAGGCGCGGTTTCGATCCCAGCGCAGTGCAAGTATTTGTATGCATGAATATGACTAGCTATTATGCACTGGTCTGGTCGTGCCTCGGATTTTCGGAAAGCACGTTAAGCCGTTGGTCCTGGTTGCCATACGAACATCTAATGGCAGTCGTTACGGGTTGTTGGAGCCCTCAAAAGTCCAACAATTGGTCTAACTACAATGCTTCGATATCGCCTTCGGGTCGTGGAGATCGGACGGCAGTCGCTTCACGGAAAATATCGAAGTTTAGCCAAAAAGTTAGACTGGTAGAGAGGACCCCAGACTCCAAAACTGGAGAAACTCTCAGATGCAACTGGGACCAACGCTGTGATGATGATGATGATGATGATGATGATGATCAGCAGTAAGTCTTTAAATAATTACAATTTTCCCAACACACAGTACCTACTTCATCATCAACAACCTTTTAACGTCCCACTGCTGGGCACAGGTCTCCTCTCATACAGAGAAGGATAGAGCGTAATCACCACGCTTGCTCAATGCGGGTTGGCGATTTCAGACTTAAAGTCCAGGTTTCCTCAAGATGTTTTCCTTCACCTTCAGTCATTGGTGTCCAAGATATACTTAGAAAGTACATATAACTTTAGAAAAGTTACATTGGTACTTGCCTGACCTGGATTCGAACCCGCGCACTCATACTTGAGAGGCTGGCGTTTTAACCACTAGGCCACCACGACATTTTTAGTACCTACTTAAAGACTTTTATCTTTAGGCACTGAAGTATTTTGGACGAGAAGACACTACGGAGCTTCCCGAATGCTGCCCAGCCGAGTCGGATCCGTCGAAATTAAAAGTAATGCTATGGATTGACTATTGACTTCTGACCTTAATTTCACTCCACCCAACTTTTTGACAATTTCAACGGTGACAATTTTATACAATCGAACGGCTGTTATGAACAAACATATTTTTTTTTTTACAAAAAAATAACCGACTTCCAAAAACCACTACAAAGTAAAAAGTAATTAATTTCGGAAGCCGGTGTCTTTGGTTTTTTAACCGACTTCAAAAAGGAGGAGGTTACTCAATTCGACCGTACATATGTTTTTTTATGTTTGTTCGCGCATAACTTCGTCGTTTATGAACCGATTTTTATAATTCTTTTTTTATGTATTCGTTTTTGATACCGACTTCCTAAATTAATAATTATTTAATTGGTAGTGGTTTTTGGAAGTCGGTTATTTTTGATTTCTCTGGTCTTCCATCATCAGATCCTGATGTTTTTATCATGAGATCACCTTGGAAATATCTACTTTCCAACAAAAAACGAATTATCAAAATTGGTTCATAAATGACGAAGTTATCCGCGAACAACATAAAAAAGACATATTATATACGGTCGAATTAAGTAACCTCCTCCTTTTTGAAGTCGGTTAAAAATTAGTACTCAAACCGACACATAACTTCGTAACACAACCAAAGTCAAAGCAAACACGTCGCATACATCAGTTATTTACAGGAGTCACACAAAATACGGATCAATGCGAAGAGATATGTTACTTAACTGTCGCGGACTTAGATGGATCGGGCGGCGAATGGAAACAGCACAAAGAGATACATGGGAATGCCATCAGTTACGTGGTGGCGTTAAGTGAGTGCACACTGTTGGCGAGGAGATGTACCTTTACGGCTATATTTCACCGGGATATTTCAGCTTTGGAGTTTGGGGTCTGGTTTACCAGTCTAACTGCAGATTTTGGCTAAACTTCGATATTTTCCGTGAAGCGGCTGCCGTCTGACCTCCACAACCCGAAAGCGATATCGAAGCATTGCAGTTAGACCAATTGTTGGAATTTTGAGGGCTCCAGCAACCCGTAACGACTGCCATTAGATGTTCGTATGGCAACCGGGACCAACGGCTTAACGTGCTTTCCGAGACACGACCAGACCAGTGCAAACATTCATATTCATGCATACATTTGTATGCACAAGTTTGTACAAGTCTGTTGTCGTCTGTACCACGCCATACTTACTGCATTGATTAGACGAAACAGTACAAAGGGATAACGGAGGATGCCTTTGGTCACATGGCAACGTTAGGTGACGTACACACTTGCTCTATGCATTCTACTTCTATAAAACAGAGGAACTTATTGTTTCTTTTTTTCAATAATTATAAACTAGCGCTTGACAGCAATCCCGCCTGATGGTAAGCAGTGATGCAATCGTTGATGTTAAATCGCGCTAGTTTATTAAACCCATTCACTTAAAAAAGCTGAGTGAATAGGAAAGAAGACGGCAGTTGAACGAGGTGATGCAATGTTAAACCTAACAACACGACCAACGATGCTGCGCCAGAGGGAGATTGATGTGAAGACCCTCCACGACCAAACTCCTGATACAACAACATTTGGCACATCGTACCTGGCACACATCGCAACACAACTGCTCAGACCCGTCCTCCGTACGGCTTCACCAGACATCATGGCCGAACACGACGAACCGCTTGGCGGCAAGACTTTGTCTCATCATCTGTTCTCATCACTCGTCCACTGTTGGACATAGGCCTCCTTCATGGCACTCCAACAAGCTCGATCCTGAGCAGTTCTCCGCCAGCCACTACCAGCCACGTTTTTGATGTCGTCGCTCCATCTCGCCTAAGGACGTCCTACGCTACGATTGCCGAGACGCGGTCTCAACTCGAGGACTCGTTTACCCCATCGGTTGTCGGTCCTGCAGCATATGTGACCAGCCCATTGCCACTTCAGCTTGCTTATCCTCTCAGCTATGTCGGTGACTCTGGTCCTCTGTCGGATCACGGAGACTTTGTCTGGTGGGTGGTAACTTCTGCCGGCAGCCGATGTGGCCTACCACCGAGAAGTTTAGGAAGAATAACCGGCATCTTTTCCTTTCTGTATCATTAAGAAAAGGACAAAAGATAAATAGTTATTATTTTATTTTTAGTAATTCGCAATGCGAATACTGTCGCTTTGGTCAAGATTGGCTTTTTAGGTAATATTTAAGTTAGGTGTGCATCTAATTATTGACTTGTTAAAGTTGTCAGACGACAGCACATTATGCTACTACAATCTTTCAGATTTCTTTATTAGATTCTCAACTTTATCTATGTGGTGTTAAGGCTCATGGTTGATCGGGAATGTTTGACAGTTTCGAGTACCTTGATCTGCTATCGTCCGTAGGTACAAACATAAATATAGAAACAAAACATTTCATCATCATCATCAGCCTCTACTCGTCCACTGCTGGACACACACTGAACAAGCTTGATCCTGAGCAGTTCTCCCCCCGCTACTACTAGCCCCCTTTTTGATGTCGTCGCTCCGTCTTGCCCAAGGGCGTCCTACGCTACGTTTGCCGAGAGGCGGTCTCCACTCGAGGACTCGTTTACCCCAACGGTTGTCGGCCCTGCGGCATATGTGACCAGCCCATTGCCACTTCAGCTTGCTAACCCTCTCAGCTATGTCGGTGACTTTGGTCCTCTGTCTTTAGATACACACCCAACATAACAACAAATCATTTATTTATCATTATTTTTTAGATGAGAAATCATCAAATGACCTCTCCCGCGCTGGGCGGAGCGGAAGGGTGAGTCAGACTTTTACTGACTAAAACCCACCCGTCTTCCTTCACTTGCCTGTACACCAGGGCCACGGTTTCTTTTTTAACCAACCCGCATCCCCTGCCCCAATGATCTCATAGCGTTACATCGCTTTCATTGGAGTACTACCTTAGCACACCCTCTTCACATAGACGAAGAAATCACGTATTGGTTATGAAAAAGAAATCATTTCACGAAATGGATTTAAAATGTATGAAATAATCTAATGAAAGTGGCGGAACTTTGTTCTTAGAACTTGGAGCGACATTTATACATATTTTTTTTAATATACCTACATTGTATATTGTGAGTGTACGCTCATTTTTTTCTGAAGCTAATGTATTTTTTGTGTAATTTATATATTGTAACCATGTTTTCATCAAGCCTGATCCAACTGAGACTGCCTACTATACGTATGTTTAAATATACCTATAGTAGGAATTTTAGATCTGACGGTAAAGAATTAAAAACTCTAAAATATAAAAAATTAAGAAACTCTAAATAAAGAGAAACCTTTCTTTCATCGACATGGTAAAGTCAGGAAAATTAATTGATTACACAATTATTTTTACTAGCTTTCCTCACGCGGCTTCGCCCGCGTGGAGGTCGGTTAGGTCGCGCTTTTTAAATATCCCTCGGAAACATCAAATTTTTCCGGGATAAAAGGTAGCCTATGTTCTTTCTCAGGGTCTAAAGATTGTCTGTGCCAAATTTTCACAAAATTGGTTGAGAGGTTTAAGCGGGAAAGCGTAACAGACAGACAGACAGACAGAGTTACTTTCGCTTTTATAATATTAGTATGGATTGCCTGTACCTACATATATTCAAATCACAACAGATGACTCCTAGATGTTTGTATGAAAAGGCGAAAAAATACTTGATAAAGAAATCTTTGACGTATGTACAATCTCCCTAACAGTCAAACATGTACAATTTGAATTTTCACGCTCTAGTTGAAGCAATGGCGTCGTTACCAGTCTTTGGGCTTTGAAAACCGACGCTGGACGTCAATCAGACAAATTGGACGGCCAAAGAACGCGTTTGTGACGTGTGTGCCGTACGGCGAGCGGACCTCGTTTGAGCCGATAGCCTTCATTTTCACGTTCGATTTATGAATTTCGAATGTTTATTTCCTTTTTTTTCGGCTGGTAATTTTTAGCTTTTCAAAGTTAGATTTCAATGGAACAGTTGTAGGTACGCTCTGTGAAATAGTAACATTCGGGAATCTATGAAAGAAGTATTTTTTCATTTGCTTGGTAAAGATTTTTTCATCATTCACGATGAATTGCAGTTATAATTTAAGTTTTCATCAAGTATTTTTGTGATCCGTAGTATTTAGAACCGATTATGAGATGCACTATTATTAAAAAAAAAATGCAAAAACGTTTTCACGGAGCATCATGACGCATTTGTCTTATAAAAAATACGTTAAAAGAGGCCATCAAGGTTTCCTTTGTAATATGCATAGGATCAGTATTTATGTGGTTGACCATTTTTAAACTTAGTGCTTCTTTATGTAAGTCATATAAAAAAATTGAGCAATGACCAGTCCTGTCGGCGTCCGCTCATGAACATGACTGTTAAGAATCTTGCACCATTTAAAAACTTATCATCAAACATAATCATCTGATACATTTACACACCAATTTATGTAACACCCATTACAATAAACAGCAAAACACTTTCGCGCCAACAAAGCAACATCCCATTCACTTCAACATCATCAACACTAACATCAAACAACAAAACGGTAATCTCTAATCGTACCGGCAGCTAAAAGCAATCAATCAGCCGCATATGGGCCTTAAAACCTCCTTTCCAATTACACCCCTCGTTATTTCAATCGGGCAACACTAAATTACCGAATAACATGTACACGACAAAACGCTTTTCATTCTCCACTAACAATATAGCCCAAAAGATCCCCTTTTTGTGTAGCTCCCGAATGCCAATCTTGCCAGATTGCTTTTTTTCTTTTGTCAGTTTTGAATACAGCTCGCGTGTACGAATACGTCCTTTGTACATGATTAAATACTGTACACGTCGGTATTGCCAGATTAAAAAAGTATTTGCGACCTTTTTGGCGGGAGTTAAGGTTGATAGAGGATTTGGGCGATGGTAAGTTGTCTATGGTAACGTAAGTAAAATACGGATTGGTTATTTAATGGTTTCTTGATTTGGACGATTTTGTGTGTGATGATTAATTTTGTTATCGCTCTGCTTTAGATGGCGACCGTATGACGTAAGGTTTAATCTGAATTTTCATTTATTTGGTCAATGATGAGGTTATGACCTTATTTTTCTTGATTACCTTCTTTAACAAGCAGCCAGACACACACAGACAGCCTCCGTGGCGTAGCGGTAGCGAACGCGGCCGTTGCGCAAGGAGGCGCGGGTTCGATCCCCGCACAGTGCAAATATTTGTAGGTATGCATGAATATGAATATTTGCACTGGTCTGGTCGTGCCTCAGAAAGCACGTTAAGCCGTTGGTCCCGTTTCTCATACGAAAATCTAGTAGCAGTCGTTACGGGTTGTTGGAGCCCTCAAAAGTCTAACAATTGGTATAACTGCAATGCTTAGATAATGCCTTCGGGTTGTGGAGGTCAGACGGCAGGCGCTTCACGGAAAATATCGAAGTTTAGCCAAATTCAGCAGTTAGACTGGTAAAGCGGACCCCAGACTCCAAAGCTGAAAAAGCTGCGGATGCGACTGGGATTAACGCTGAGATGATGATGACCTTCTTAAACAAGGAATCTGCTGGAACAGTCTTATTCATTTAAGTACACAGGCTAGATGGAGCAACAATGTTCGCAGGATGGCTGGTAGTAGATGGGTGAAAATTGGCTTAAATCGAGTTGAATAGTGTAAAATAAGAGAGGCCTTTGTCCAAAAGTGGACTGGCTATGACTTAACTTAAATTGAACTGTGTATTATAAATTAAGTTACAGAAAACTTGCAGCTTCTAATACTGTATAAAGCACAGGTCCGTTCGTGTGTGGAGTACTGCAGCCACATTTGGGCTGGTACTGCAAAATGTCACCTGGCTACTTTGGATTCGGTGGAGAGGCATGCGAAGAGGCTGATTGGCGACCCAGATTTAACTCAAAAGGATCTCCAAAGCCTAGAGCTCAGGCGTAGAGTAGCCAGCCTTTCGGTGTTCTATAGGATTCATTTTGGTGAGTGTGCGAGGGACTTGATGATTTAGTTTCCCCATCTCCGTTCCACCATCGGACTACCCGTCGCACGGTGAGTTTTCACCCTTACTTTGTTGACACCACTACGATTTAGACGTAGCGTTTCGCCTCCTCTTTTATACCGCGTACATCGAGGGACTGGAACAATTTGCCAGCGGCGGTGTTTCCGTCGGACTACAATTTGAGTGTCTTCAAGGCTAGAGTGAAAACGCTCTTAATAAACTAGTGCGCTTTACCATCATTGATTGCGTTACTGCTTACCATCAGGCGGGGTTGCGGTCAAGCGCTAGTTAGCGCTAGTTTATAATTAATAAAAAAAAAAAAACTAGATGACATTTTTGTTAAAAAAGAGTGTTTTTTTTTTCTTTTTTGGCTTCGCACGGTTTGTGCTTTTAGCCAATGTCACGTAATGTTATTCATGTCGAAAAAGACGGCCGCGTGAACCGTCTTACGAGGGAGGTTTGAGACAAAGTCATGATGTGGCCACTATGCTGCGATATTTCACTGTTCTTTACGAATTATTTACTAAATGCACTTTTACTACATAAATCACGCACTTTTATTTAGTAAACAACACTATAAATAATTTTAAAAGTCCAATGAAAAATGAGCGTGGTAACACTCAGCTTGACTTTCCCGCCAACACTCCAAAAAGAGTGTTAATTACTGCGGTGTATTTGCATGACGCACACTATTCATTAGCAATGGTTTTCATATTGACAGTTCGACAATATTCACTGCACTATTTTTTTTTTTGTAGTGTGGCACTAGTTATGACTTTGTGCCAATGTCAAGTAAAATAAAAATCTTCAAAAGTTCTTCTTTCTTTCTCGTAAGGCTTCGCACTGTTTGTGCATTTAGCCAATGTCACGTAATGAATTATTCATGTCGAAAAAGACGGCCGCGCGGACTGAACACGGAGGAAGATTTGGTTCAAAGCCATGATGTGGCCACTATGCTACAATATTTCACTGTTCTTTATGAATTATTCACTGAATGCACTTTTTACTACATAAATCACGCGTTTTTATTTAGTAAACGACACTATAAATAATTTAAAAGTCCAATGAAAAATGAGCGTGGCACTCATCTTAGCTTCCCGCCAAAACTTCCCATTGCACTATTTACTATTTATTTTGTCTTAATCTACAACTTTTTCGAACATACAGTATGTTAACTAACAGAGGGCGTTCCCGTTAACCCGAAATAGTATAGCATACATACATGTTAAAAAAAATATTTCCATTCGAAAACAAAATGTTTTAAAAATTTTTCAATATGAAAATATTCAATAAAAATTTTAAATAGACATTGACATGTAAAAGAAACACACTGTACACGCGAACATGAAAGACGGCAACGTCGCAATTTATTTATAAATGACGAGCCGCGTATGCGGCGGCGATCTAAGATCTAATTGATTGATGTGTGTTGGTTGATGTGTGTTGGGTAATGCAACGTTAGGTAGATACTATTCCGCGCTATTATTTTGATTTAAAACAGGAGGTTTCAAATTTATTTTCAATTATAATTTCTTTTTATTCGGATTATTTTATGCTTATTTTTCTATGCTGATATTTTTATTTTAATCTATTAATGATATAATATATATTAACGAGTTTAAGGGAACGCCCTCTGTTATTTAACATACTGTATAAAGTAAAGGATTAGAAATTTCCTTCAAAATAATTCCGATTGTGATTGGCAATAGGTAAGTCCAGGAATGAAGGTTGATTCCTGAAAAAAAGTACGATAAATTGACAATGGTGTGGACAAACTAAACTAATTTTAAGTTCAATGCATCTTTGTCTTTATAGTGCATTAAGAAAAGGATAGAAGATTACAAATTAGTTTAGTTCTGTCAAATTTATATACTCCATAGACAGTTTAAAAGCCATTAAAAACATGGCGAACTATAAATACGTCGATTTACGGTCGATTCAGGTGTCGACTAATTTGACAGGACTAAATTAATCTTTAGTTTCTGTCCTTTTCTTAATGATATAAGAGAAAAAGATGCACCTTAATTTAAAAATACGTCAATTTACGCTCGATTCAGGTGTGGACTAAATTGACAGGACTAAATTAATCTTTAGTTTCTGTCCTTTTCTTAATGATAAAGAGAAAAAGATGCACCTTAATTTAAAAATACGTCGATTTACCGGCGATTCAGGTGTGGACTAATTTGACAGGACTAAATTAATCTTCAGTTTCTGTCCTTTTCTTAATGATATAAGAGAAAAAGATACACTTTAATTTAAATTTAGTTTGTGTATAAGGCCAATCTGGGCCAATTTCGGTAAATAAAAGGTCGGTAAATAAAAGAGAAGAGTGTTTTAATTTTTTTTTTTATTAAGCGTTGTCCAATCACATCAAAAAGGTGGCTGGTAGTGACTGGCGGAGAACTGCTCAGGATCGAGCTTGTTGGCGTGCCATGAAGGAGGCCTATGGCCAGCAGTGGACGAGTAGGGGCTGATGATGATGATGATGCGTTGTCCTACACTAGAAATTACTCCTGTAACATGGATTTCTCCTGTAACACACATCTAAACTCACATACACAAACAGACAGACCCGGAACAACTACTTGAAGGTCATACAAATATTTGTTCCGTATGGGAATCGAATCCGCGACGCGCAGCGCAGCAGTCAATAGTTTAAGAGGAGACTCTAGTGCCGAGGGATTTGGAAAATAGGCATTTGAAGAAACTATTGCCGTCGCGCTGCTTCCAACCTCTCCCGGTAAAGTGCGAAAAAGACAGTTGCAGCTCAGGCTTATTTTACCTACAAAAACGTTGACTAAAAGACGTTTCGTATTACGCTGTTTGCTCTTTCAAAACACGTCAGATCTCAATTATTTTTATATCAAAATTTAAAGAAAAAGTATACCTATGCTTCTATTATTTTCTTTTTTGTCAAAAACTTATCACTTTCGTCTAACAGTCATCTGAACATCACGGTAAAAATTGGTTATTTTTCCCGATTTTGAAGTATTGTTTTTCTTTTATGAAATAAGTTTCGGAAAAAATCTAATGATAACGTATAATCATCATCATCATCATCCCAGCGTTAATCCCAGTCGCATCCGAAGCCTTTTCAGCTTTGGAGTCTGGGGTCCGCTTTACCAGTCCAACTGCTGATATGGCTAAACTTCGACATTTTCCGTGAAGCGACTGCCGCCTGACCTCCACAACCCAAAGGCGACATCGAAGCATTGCAGTTAGACCAATTGTTGGACTTTTGAGGGCTCCAACAACCCGTAACGACTGCCACTAGATGTTCGTATGGCAACCGGGACCAATGGCGTAACGTGCTTTCCGAGGCACGACCAGACCAGTGCAAATGCAAACAAATACTTGCACTGTGCGGGGATCGAACCCGCGCCAGTTTGCGCAGCGACCGCGTCCGCTACCGCTACAATCACAGTGTGAAAGTGTAAATGATAACATATATTCACAGTGTGAAATTGTAGAAAAAAATTTATTGCTCTAAAAGCATTATCCACGTAGAAAACGGCGGAATACGTTTGTATAGAGAAAGCACCACTAGAGTTCGTTCTTAAACTCCCTATTACAACAATTTTACACATTCCTTCATTTAAAAATCAGTTTCAAAAGTTCCAATATCATAACATTACCATTCCCCCACACAAATACATTAACATCTAAAGTCTAAACAATTTTTTAAACACCGTTAAACACAACACTCCCTTTTATTAAGTCGGTAAATAATCTCCAATACCGATACTCCTGGGACCATATTCTAAAAGAAATAACTTTTAATATGAAAAATGGGATTATCATATGAAACCGGTACATTTTGCTATTCAAAACCCTTACACAACTCAATATCAACCTTAAAACAAGGAGATAAAGATAAAAATCCTATTTCAGTGTGTAAATTATCAGCAAATACAATTTGGATATAAGAATGCTTACGCAAATCATGCTTGCGGCTTCTGTAAACAAAACACAAACGAAAATAGACTTTATTTGAAGACGGTAAGAGTCTATAACTTCAGTATTTCACGGTATACGTAAATTTGTTTAGGTCCGCATCTTTCAGCCAAGTTGACACCTCGCGAAAAATTGTTAACATTCTGTGGAATGGTTTATTTCAATAAATATGAATGAAGTTGTAATGTTATTCGATATTATTTGTGTTATTTATTTAGATTAACAAAGTTTTGTTGTTTTAACACTGTCTGTCTTAATAAAATTAATGGTGACAAGATGGCGGATTATTGAGAACATTCTCGAGGATTGCCTTGGAAATTATAATACTGGAAAGTTTAATTACGAGTATCGCTTTCTATTTTTGAAAAGAAATTATTCGATAATAGGAATGCTTCCTCGGTAAGAAAAAAATGATTTTATTTAGTCCGTAATTCGGATTAGGTATAGAAAAATATTGGATACGTATATTTTGTTTTATCAAATCAATAAAAATTGACAAATATAAAAGACATCAAAGATCAGAAGTGGTGGCTAGTGACGTCACTGCCCTCTAAAAAGAGTAGCGTGCAGTGACGTCACACGAGTTTTCAACGCACTGTGTCGTCTTCATTTTTTGTTTATACGAAAAAAGAAAAAATACGTGTCTAGTATTTTTTGGAAATCTGACGGACTAATTAGTTTTTTTAGTCAAATACGGTATTGAGAGAGCAATTTCAAAAACGCGTCACTGTTAAGCACATTTTGTTACATGAGAGAGAAGAAAGATCTCGCGCTCTCTGTCTCTCATCCTAAATCTTTTTTTTTTGTTTATTGACAAATCACACAGATTGAGGTAGCCCCAAAGTAAGTTCGAGACTTTTGTTATGGGATACTAACTCAACGATACTATATTTATAATAGATACATATATAGATAAACATCCAAGACCCAGGCCAATCAGGAAAAGATTGTTTTCCATCATAACCTGACCGGGGATCGAACCCGGGGCCTCCACGTCGCAGGCAGGCGTGTTGCCACGGAGGACGACAGATTATTATATCTGTGGAGGTATGAGGAACAGGGTATAGAAGTTCACTCATCCTATATAGAAAAGGGAAGATCCTCAGACGTCGGCAAGTTGTATGTGTTCTAGTTGCACGGTAAACTCTGCTTGCGAGATGTAGGATTTGCGTGAAGGCGGTATGAGTATCACGCGTTGTTCACATGTGAAGTTGTACCTAGATACCGTTACATCATCATTATCAACGTTTTTTTATCGTCCCACTATTGGACACAGGTCTCCTCTCATACAGAGAAGGATTGAGATCACCACGCTTGCTCAATGCGGGTTGGCGATTTCAGACTTTCAAGTTGAAGTTCAGGTTTCCTCAAGATGTTTTCCTTCACCTTCAGTCATTGCTGTCCAAAATATGCTTAGAAAGCACATATAACTTTAGAAAAGTTACATTGGTACTTGCCTGACCTGGAATCGAACCCGCACACTCATACTTGAGAGGCTGGTGTTTTAACCACTAGGCTACTACGACTTATATAATCATCCGCTCATCATCGACCGCTACATAGTCATATTATTTTTAAGACGTTTAACTTCTATAATGTCTGTAGTCATATGAAGCATTTTTTGTAAAGTGTCATGTAACGACAAGAAAAGACTATCGAGGGAGACAGTATTTATTAACAGAAATTAAAAAGACAAGATGGAAGTATGAAAATGAATAATGTAGGTCGATGAATGAATTGTGGGTGATGGTGAGGGGCGGTCCCTGGTGGACCGGCGGCAGTTACGGAGGAGCGGCCCTGGTGGACCGGCGACAGCAACGGACGAGCGGCCCTGGTGGACCGGCGACAGCAACGGACGAGCGGCCCTGGTGGACCGGCGACAGCAACGGACGAGCGGCCCTGGTGGACCGGCGACAGCAACGGACGAGCGGCCCTGGTGGACCGGCGACAGCAACGGACGAGCGGCCCTGGTGGACCGGCGGCAGCTACAGAGGAGCGGCCCTGGTGGACCGGCGGCAGCTACGGAGGAGCGGCCCCGGTGGACCGGCGGCAGCAACGGAAGAACGGCCCTGGTGGACCGGCGGCAGCTACAGAGGAGCGGCCCTGGTGGACCGGCGGCAGCTACAGAGGAGCGGCCCTGGTGGACCGGCGGCAGCTACGGAAGAGGGACTGCCCCGGCGTCACAAGGCCGGCAGCAGTCGAGGGCTCCGGCGGCAAAGGGCCAGGCAGCTCCAGGCGCACCAGTTATATTGTGACTGGCACAGCAGGAAATACCCTAGAAAGGGCTCTCGAGGCAGCGTTTACTGGAGACCTACTTTTAAGAGGCTTGTTTGGAAGCCAGAGCTCGACTGACCACTGCTCTGCGATGATTTCTAAAGAAACCTCGGAGAACGGTTGGAGGTCGAAATTTAAAATATTCGAAAATATGGACGAGGAACGGTAAATAATTTTACCATAAAAGAGTTCGAATAACAATTATAAAATAAAAATAGCAGACCAACAAGAATTTTGATGAGAAGGTTGTCATAGATACATCATCAACAATGTTGTCAAAAAATGTCAAAATAATGAAAATGTTCCGTAACAATGTAAATATAAATAGTATTAAATTAAAAAGTGCAGTGTTTGATAGGAAAAAGTGATACAGTCCTGCATAGGTACGGCTTCCTACACTAAGGGGTCGCTAAGTAGCCGAAACTTAGGCGTAAAGTTGAGGACTGTGACTGTGAACTGAAAAATGAGTCCTGGTGTAGTGGAATATGATCAACACAGAGCCTCATAATAATGGAATGCATATTATGGACCGTGGAAATGAATGATACATATATAAGTATGAATATGAGTATAAATAATAAGTGTAAGTATATCTGAATATGTACATAACATTACATTTTCCCCCCGACCCTGGAAAAATTTTCAACTGTAGAAAATTTTCTAATAAGATTTCAAGTAGAGACTGTAAAACAACACTTCACACATTCATCCATCTCCATTCACCCATTCATACCACCTATCTCTTTCAAGCAATCCTCTTCATACAGGTATGGGTGGAGTTCACAGTTGATGACTGCCACTCATAGAAGTGTGTTTTAGAATGACGACAAGGCTTATTTTTGGAGTTGTCAGCCGCTCCAGACTGGAAGGAAAAAAAAAGGAAACATTAGATAATGTAAGTAGAAATTTAAGCTCCTAGAAGAGCGAAAGAGTTAGCATTTGGTTTAGGCTTATTTTAGGAGTAACCAACCGCTCCTGCATAGGCTTATTTAATGAGTTGCAATCCGCTCCATACGGTAAAAGGATGAGACTTAAGAGTAGGGTCGAGCAAATGTAATGTAATGTTTGTGTAGTGAGTGATGTTAATATATAATATAAAAAATAAATAGAATGTGCAGCTGTAAACAAAAGAATGAAGTAATATTTACATAAATAATTAGTAGATAAAGTAATTGACATTAATAAGAATCGTTTTTCAAAGAATCGAAAGTTTCGAAGTTAAAATATCTTCCGATGGTGTAGTGGGAGCTAGCAGAAGTATCTGCTTCTTTAACAATATAACTGTTTTTGCTGGTTCCTCCAGTCTAATTGTAACTTCATATTCAAGCTCGTTTTTATTTAAGAGTTCAAATTTGATTGGACGAGACATATTTAAGTGTAAGTTAGAAAAAGATAGTTAAGTATGTAAAAGTATACCTTGTTTTCCTGTTAGGAAAAAAAAAAAATTAAGTTAGGTGTAGTAAGTATATATGAGTGAATGAGTTATGTGTGTGTTAAGAGAAAATGAAAGGGATAGAATAGCCAAAATATTTAACCAAAGAGCTGAGAATGTACGACACTAGACGAAGTGTTTCTTTTGAATTTAGGAAATTAAGGGGGTGCAGGAAATTTTCGTTGGGCGCCAAACTGTCATGTAACGACAAGAAAAGACTATCGAGGGAGACAGTATTTATTAACAGAAATTAAAACTCAGAGTACTATCTATCTGAGCTAACTTCTCCCATTCCTATAGAGGAGGAGTTAGCTCAGATAGATAGTACTCTGAGTTATTTAAATATTAAAATAGATAATCTATTACAGGGTAATTCCAAATACCATCGCATAATAGAATCTTTTATTAATCATTTATTTTACAGGTTGGAACGTATAGACACAGACTTGAACCCTGACTATAAACTTAATCTAGACACTTTAAAATCAAAATTTGAGACACTTGAAGGAAGTTTCAAGATGTATTGTTCAAATCTAAACTCGATGAATCCTCATTCATATATCACTGCTCCCTCTACTCCTCCTATTCATACTCCTCTCGCCACTCCCTCTCCTCCTCCTATTTCTCCTCGTCTCACTGCTCCCTCTACTCCACCTATTTACCCTCCTTTCACAGCTCCTCTTTCCTCTCCTCTTTTAACTTCTCCAAATCATAATTTATTCAAAGATCTGAAACGATATACGTTTAATGGAAAATCTTGCCCTAGATCGTTTTTACAAAAACTTGACGAATATTGTCTTGTGCGGAATATACCCAAAAATTTGTTAATTACTCAGGCGTATGATATTTTTACAGACAGTGCCCTACATTGGTTTAGATTTAAAATAAATCAAAATCCAGACCTAACATGGGATGAAATTTCTTTGTCTCTAATTAAAGATTTTGGCGGTTTTGACTATGATTTTAAATTATTGGAGGCCATCAAAAGTCGTACCCAAGGTCGTGATGAACCAATCATAATTTATATCTCAATTATGTCGGGAATGTTCTCTCGTCTGACTAAAAAATTGTCTGAAACGGAACAGTTAGAAATCATTCTAAGAAATATAAGACCATGTTACTCAGTATTCGTGGCACTAAAAGATATTAACTCTATTGATGCACTCTTGGCTACATGCCAAAATTATGAAAAATTCTTAGATCGAGACAAACATTTTAAAGAACCAAATAACCAACAAAATCCCCTTATTTCAGAATTTGCTTATAAACAAATTCATCCAACTTCTTCGGAATTTTCTACTTCTGACCCAAAACCTCCTTCATACACAAATAGATTTTACAAAAAACCCTCCCAAACAAGTAAACAGTCTAAAACAAGCTAACTCGCAAGAAAATTCATTTTGCGTTCGTTGTCGTATGCATGGTCATACCTTAAATACTTGTACTCAACGTCACTTTCTAATTTGTTTTAAATGTGGTCTTAAAGGTTTTAAAACCCCAGACTGTCCTAATTGTTCACCTAAACCTAACTCTAGTTCAAAAAACTAACGACTGACTTGAAAAGTAAAACAAACTTTGATGCCAACGATTGGAACGATTGGATTAAAACTCTTAAGAATTTCTTTTCATGCTATAAAATCTCTTCAACTCTATACTCTAATGAAAAGGATTTTAAACGACCTTTTGTTAACATCAAAGTTTACAATTTATCTTTGACTGGATTACTTGACTCTGGTAGTTCAATCACTATTCTTGGTAATAACTCTCACTTAGAATTTCTTAAACTAGGCTGTAAACTTTTCAAGTCAGATAAAATTACTATTTCTACAGCCAATAACCAGAAAATTAATTCTGTAGGTCATTGTTACCTTCCTATTTACTTTAACAAACAGACCCACTTGATTAAGGCTTATATTTTTCCTGATATTTCACCGTCTTTAATATTAGGAATAGACTTTTGGAAAAAATTTAATCTTCTACCGAATATTCTCTCATCGACTGGTCTTTCAGAACTGGAGTGCTCAACCATCGAGACAATGAATGTCAAAGTTTTACCTTATGATCATTTAACTGCAAATCAGAAGAATATTGCTGATGATATCATCCAACGCTTCAAGACTATCTCATTCGAAGAAAAGGGTGTTCTGGGGAACACTAATCTCATCACTCACAAGATCGATACCGGAGATTCGCTACCCATCAAACAAAGATGTTACAGACTGTCTCCTGAAAAACAAAAAGCATTGATTACTGAAGTTGATAAAATGTTGAAATGGAACGTTATTGAACAATGTGAAAGCCCTTGGTTATCTCCAGTAATAATTACTCCAAAGAAGAACGGTGAATGGCGTTTTTGCGTAGATAGCAGGAAGCTTAACGCAATTACAAAACGTGATGCTTATAGTCTGCCACTTATAAGTGAAATTTTGGACAACCTCAGAAATGCTAAATACCTGTCAAGTATAGACATTGCGAAAGCCTTCTGGGAGATTCCTCTGAACCCTGCTGATAAGGACAAGACTGCTTTTTATGTACCTGGAAGAGGCATGTTCAGATTTAAAGTAATGCCCTTCGGACTCACCAATTCACCAGCTACTCAACAAAGATTAATGGACATGCTGTTCACTCCAGAATTTGAAAATAAAGTGTTTTGCTACTTAGACGATATTGTCATAATTAGCGAAACTTTTGAGGAACATATATCACTGCTCCTGAAAGTTCACGAAAAACTTTCCTTCGCTAAATTAACTATTAACTTTGACAAAAGCCAATTCTTCAGAAAAGAGTTAAAATATCTTGGCTTCGTAGTGGATGAACATGGCTTACGTGCTGATCCTGATAAAATCAAGGCTATTGTGGACTACCCAATTCCTACCTGCAGAAAAGAAGTTCGTAGATTCATTGGCACCTGCAGCTGGTTTCGAAGATTTATTCCAAATTTCAGCACTATTGCTACGCCACTCAACAAACTAACCTGCTCCGGGAAAAATGCTCCAAAATTCGGATGGAATACAGAAGCGGATGCAGCCTTTCAGAAGCTTAAGGAAGCTTTAATAACTACTCCTGTTCTGGCCTGTCCAAACTTCGACCTTCCTTTTTCAGTTCATTGTGATGCATCTAACTACGGTACTGGCGCAATGCTCACTCAACATCAGGAAGGCAAAGAAGTTGTGATTGCCTATATGAGCAAAGCCTTCAACAAAAACCAACAGAACTACTCAACTACTGAAAGAGAAACACTTGCCGTAATAACTGCTTTAGAACACTGGCGTTGCTATCTCGATAATGGGAAGGAATTCACAATCTACACCGACCACGCTGCACTCAAATGGTTTCAGAATTTATCCAATCCTTCAGGAAGACTTGCACGTTGGACTTTACGCTTATCTTGCTTCAATTTCGTTCTAAAACATAAGAAAGGAAAAGATAATGTAGTACCGGACCTTCTATCAAGAGCCAAGTCACAAGAACTCCCTGAAATACAAGAAAATAGTAATGTACCACAAGGTGTACATCCTATTTCTATGAATGATACTACTAGAGAACTGGAACAATACAATAAAATATTTCTGGGCTGTTCGAATAATCCTGATTCTTACCCAAATTATACGATAAGAGAGAATAAACTCTATCGTTGTATTCACACGCCTGACCGCCTGAACGACGACTTCATTTGGAAAGAAGTTCCATTACCTCAAGAAAGACGTTTAATAATTGAAACAAATCATGGCTCTAGTCAAGAACCTCACCTAGGAATTTTTAAAACATATAAAAAAATATCTTTACTATACTATTGGCCCGGCATGTTTAGAGACATTGCTAGGATAATTTCTAACTGTGAAACCTGTCTTGCTTATAAACATCCTAATCATTCTCCATATGGCCTAATGGGCAAACCTAAGATTTGCTCTAGACCTTTTCAAACTATATCTCTAGACTTAATGGGTCCACTTCCTATGACTAGAAAACGTAATAGGTTCATTTTAGTAATTAATTGTATCTTTACTAAATATACTTTGATTTTCCCTCTAAAACAGGCGACTGCATCTAATATAATTAATATTATGGAAAATTCTGTTTTTCTAGTTCATGGAGTTCCACAGACTTGTATAATGGATAACGGTCCACAATTCCAGTCACGTGAATTCCACTCTTTTCTTAATAGATACAAAGTTCCTTTCATATTCCATTCGGCCTACTATTGCCCACAATTTAACCCGACTGAAAGTTATAACAAAACAATAATTACGGCTTTAGCTTCACTAGTAGAGGACGACCATAGATCCTGGGACAAACATCTTAGTAAAATTCAATTTTCTATGAACAATACTACTAACGTTGTAACGGGCTATACTCCATCCTTTCTAGTCTTTGGGAGGGAAACAATTCCTTGCGGTTCCTTTTACTCTCCGTGTCAGAACCTCGAAGAATTAATCTTTATGCCCCACGTTGGGCGCCAAACTGTCATGTAACGACAAGAAAAGACTATCGAGGGAGACAGTATTTATTAACAGAAATTAAAAAGACAAGATGGAAGTATGAAAATGAATAATGTAGGTCGATGAATGAATTGTGGGTGATGGTGAGGGGCGGTCCCTGGTGGACCGGCGGCAGTTACGGAGGAGCGGCCCTGGTGGACCGGCGACAGCAACGGACGAGCGGCCCTGGTGGACCGGCGACAGCAACGGACGAGCGGCCCTGGTGGACCGGCGACAGCAACGGACGAGCGGCCCTGGTGGACCGGCGACAGCAACGGACGAGCGGCCCTGGTGGACCGGCGACAGCAACGGACGAGCGGCCCTGGTGGACCGGCGACAGCAACGGACGAGCGGCCCTGGTGGACCGGCGGCAGCTACAGAGGAGCGGCCCTGGTGGACCGGCGGCAGCTACGGAGGAGCGGCCCTGGTGGACCGGCGGCAGCAACGGAAGAACGGCCCTGGTGGAGCTACAGGCGGCCCTGGTGGACCGGCGGCAGCACAGAAGAACGGCCCTGGTGGACCGGCGGCAGCTACAGAGAGGGACTGCCCCGGCGTCACAAGGCCGGCAGCAGTCGAGGGCTCCGGCGGCAAAGGGCCAGGCAGCTCCAGGCGCACCAGTTATATTGTGACTGGCACAGCAGGAAATACCCTAGAAAGGGCTCTCGAGGCAGCGTTTACTGGAGACCTACTTTTAAGAGGCTTGTTTGAAGCCAGAGCTCGACTGACCACTGCTCTGCGATGATTTCTAAAGAAACCTCGGAGAACGGTTAGGAGGTCGAAATTTAAAATATTCGAAAATATGGACGAGGAACGGTAAATAATTTTACCATAAAAGAGTTCGAATAACAATTATAAAATAAAATAGCAGACCAACAAGAATTTTGATGAGAAGGTTGTCATAGAGCCATCATCAACAATGTTGTCAAAAAAATGTCAAAATAATGAAAATGTTCCGTAACAATGTAAATATAAATGGTATTAAATTAAAAAGTGCAGTGTTTGATAGGAAAAAGTGATACAGTCCTGCATAGGTACGGCTTCCTACACTAAGGGGTCGCTAAGTAGCCGAAACTTAGGCGTAAAGTTGAGGACTGAGTCTGTGAACAGAAAAATGAGTCCTGGTGTAGTGGAATATGATCAACACAGAGCCTCATAGTAATGGAATGCATATTATGGACCGTGGAAATGAATGATACATATATAAGTATGAATATGAGTATAAATAATAAGTGTAAGTATATCTGAATATGTACATAACATTACAAAAGGTCAATATAAGTATTTTTTAACTTTATAGCCGGAATATGTCGTGTAACGACAAGAAAAGACTTTAGAGGGAGACAGTATTTATTAAGTATACAGAAAAGACAAGATGGAAGTATAAAAATGAATAATGTAGATGAATGATTGATGGGTGATGGTGAAGGGCGGCCCCTGGTGGACCGGCGGCAGTTACGGAGAAGCGGCCCTGGCGGACCGGCGACAGCAACCGACGAGCGGCCCTGGCGGACCGGCGACAGCAACAGACGAGCGGCCCTGGTGGACCGGCGACAGCAACGGACGAGCGGCCCTGGTGGACCGGCGACAGCAACGGACGAGCGGCCCTGGTGGACCAGCGACAGCAACGGACGAGCGGCCCTGGTGGACCGGCGACAGCAACGGACGAGCGGCCCTGGTGGACCGGCGGCAGCTGCAGAGGAGCGGCCCTGGTGGACCGGCGGCAGCTGCAGAGGAGCGGCCCTGGTGGACCGGCGGCAGCTACGGAGGAGCGGCCCTGGTAGACCGGCGTCAGCTATAGAAGAACGGCCCTGGTAGACCGGCGGCAGCTACAGAAGAACGGCCCTGGTAGACCGGCGGCAGCTACAGAAGAGGGACTGCCCCGGCGTCACTAGGCCGGCACCAGTCGAGGGCTCCGGCGGCAAAGGGCCAGGCAGCTCCAGGCGCACCAGTTTTATAGAGACTGGCACAGCAGGAAACACCCTAGAAGGGCTCTCGAGGCAGCGTTTACTGGAGACCTACTTTTAAGAGGCTTGTTTGGAAGCCAGAGCTCGACTGACCACTGCTCTGCGATGATTCCTAAAGAAACCTCGCAGAACGGTTGGAGGTCGAAATTTAAAATATTCAAAAATAGGGACGAGGAACGGTAAATAATTTTACCATAAAAGAGTTCGAATAACAATTATAAAATAAAAATAGCAGACCAACAAGAATTTTGATGAGAAGGTTGTCATAGATACATCATCAACAATGTTGTCAAAAATGTCAAAATAATGAAAATGTTCTGTAACAATGTAAATATAAATGGTATTAAATTAAAAAGTGCAGTGTTTGATAGGAAAAAGTGATACAGTCCTGCATAGGTACGGCTTCCTACGCTAAGGGGTCAATAAGTAGCCGAAACTTAGGCGAAAAGTTGAGGACTGAGTCTGTGAACAGAAAAATGAGTCCTGGTGTAGTGGAATATGATCAAAACAGAGCCTCATAATAATGGAATGCATATTATGGACCGTGGAAATGAATGATACATATATAAGTATGAATATGAGTATGAAGAATAAGTGTAAGTATATCTGAATATGTACATAACATTACATTTTCCCCCCGACCCTGGAAAAATTTTCAACTGTAGAAAATTTTCTAATAAGATTTCAAGTAGGGACTGTAAAACAACACTTCACACATTCATCCATCTCCATTCACCCATTCATACCACCTATCCTTTCAAGCAATCTTCTTCATACAGGTATGGGTGGAGTTCACAATTGATGACTGCCACTCATAGAAGTGTGTTTTAGAATGACGACAAGGCTTATTTTTGGAGTTGTCAGCCGCTCCAGACTGGAAGGAAAAAAAGGGAAACATTAGATAAAGTAGAAATTTAAGCTCCTAGAAGAGCGAAAGAGTTAGCATTTGGTTTAGGCTTATTTTAGGAGTAACCAACCGCTCCTGCATAGGCTTATTTTATGAGTTGCAATCCGCTCCGTAGGGTAGAAGAGTGAGACTGAAGAGTAGGGTCGAGCAAATGTAATGTTTGTGTAGTGAGTGATGTTTATATATAATATAAAAAATAAATAAGATGTGCAGCTGTAAACAAAAGAAAGAAGTAATATTTACATAAATAATTAGTAGATAAATTAATTGACAGTAATAAGAATCGTTTTTCAAAGAATTGAAAGTTTCGAAGTTAAAATATCTTCCGATGGTGTAGTGGGAGCTAGCAGAAATAATATAACAGTTTTTGCTGGTTCCTCCAGTCTAATTGTAACTTCATATTCAAGCTCGTTTTTATTTAAGAGTTCAAATTTGATTGGACGAGACATATTTAAGTGTAAGTTAGAAAAAGATAGTTAAGTATGTAAAAGTATACCTTGTTTTCCTGTTAGGGAAAAAAAAAAAAAATTAAATTAGGTGTTGTAAGTATATATGAGTGAATGAGTTATGTGTGTGTTAAGAGAAAATGAAAGGGATAGAATAGCCAAAATATTTAACCAAAGAGCTGAGAATGTACGACACTAGACGAAGTGTTTCTTTTGAATTTAGGAAGTTAAGGGGGTGCAGGAAATTTTCGTTGGGCGCCAAACTGTCGTGTAACGACAAGAAAAAGACTTTAGAGGGAGACAGTATTTATTAAATATACAGAAAAGACAAGATGGAAGTATAAAAATGAATAATGTAGATGAATGATTGATGGGTGATGGTGAAGGGCGGCCCCTGGTGGACCGGCGGCAGTTACGGAGAAGCGGCCCTGGCGGACCGGCGTCAGCTACAGAAGAACGGCCCTGGTAGACCGGCGGCAGCTACAGAAGAACGGCCCTGGTAGACCGGCGGCAGCTACAGAAGAAGGACTGCCCCGGCGTCACTAGGCCGGCAGCAGTCGAGGGCTCCGGCGGCAAAGGGCCAGGCAGCTCCAGGCGCACCAGTTTTATAGAGACTGGCACAGCAGGAAACACCCTAGAAGGGCTCTCGAGGCAGCGTTTACTGGAGACCTACTTTTAAGAGGCTTGTCTGGAAGCCAGAGCTCGACTGACCACTGCTCTGCGATGATTCCTAAAGAAACCTCGCAGAACGGTTGGAGGTCGAAATTTAAAATATTCAAAAATAGGGACGAGGAACGGTAAATAATTTTACCATAAAAGAGTTCGAATAACAATTATAAAATAAAAATAGCAGACCAACAAGAATTTTGATGAGAAGGTTGTCATAGATACATCATCAACAATGTTGTCAAAAAAATGTCAAAATAATGAAAATGTTCTGTAACAATGTAAATATAAATGGTATTAAATTAAAAAGTGCAGTGTTTGATAGGAAAAAGTGATACAGTCCTGCATAGGTACGGCTTCCTATGCTAAGGGGTCGCTAAGTAGCCGAAACTTAGGCGTAAAGTTGAGGACTGAGTCTGTGAACAGAAAAATGAGTCCTGGTGTAGTGGAATATGATCAAAACAGAGCCTCATAATAATGGAATGCATATTATGGACCGTGGAAATGAATGATACATATATAAGTATGAATATGAGTATGAAGAATAAGTGTAAGTATATCTGAATATGTACATAACATTACAAATATATATATATGTATTATGCAATTAGAAGCAGACGTGTTCGAGACGTGTTTTAAAATAAACCATAAAACCTATTCGAAACCAGAAAAAAAAACAAAGAAAAATAACATTTTCAACTTCCAACACAAAAAGGGCGCGCAAACAACATTCAAAAAAGAATATTTTATTAAAAGAAAAAAATATAAACAGCGCGCGCTAACTCCAATCTAAAATGGAAGGTCTATACTTTTTTTTCACGACTATTGACAAAGGCACACCCGTCAAATGCCATTGCTTAAATGAGAACGCAGTCATTCGCGAATGTGGTGGAACGGAAAAATCATCGAGCGAAAATGTCATCGGTTCGCCCCGTGATAGTACCGCTCTGAGATGGGGCGGCATTGGGTATCGTCGTTTCAAAGAAAGAAAAAAGAATGTAAATATTTTTCACTCAGTAGATATAGGGCACACAATATACTAACAAAAAACATATGATGATGATTTTAATGAGAGTTTTTTTGTGGGAAATTCAAGCTGAGTGTCACGCTAATTTTTCATTGGACTAAAATTATTTAAAGTGTTGTTTACTAAGTAAAAGTGCGTGACTTATGTAATAAAAAGTGCATTCAGTAAATAACTCTTAAAGAACAGTGAAATAGCGCAGCATAGGCCATATCATGACTTCCCTCGTAAGACGGTTCACGCGGCCGTCTTTTTCAACGTGAGTAATTAATTACGTGACATTGGCTATGTGCACAAACGGTACGAAGCCATAAAAGAAAGAACGAAAAAGAAGATGATTAAAATGATAGTACCTAATTCTGTAAATACACAATTGTTACCGTTACAAATCATAATAAGCATAAAACTGATGTTATACGGCTGGACAGCCTCCCTACTCACTTTCCACCTATTTCTGTCCAGAGCTACCAGTGACAAATAATTATTAGGGAGTCTAGTCTTAGAAACGCGCAAATGAAGAAACACGAATGGCTTGACTAAAGTCAATAAAAGCCTGACACGCCCGTGACACGCCCTTCCGTTCCGCACAGAGTGGGAGAGGTCATTTGATGATTTCGCATACCAAACAAAAAAAAAGAAGTCAAGTTCTTAATTTAAAAAAAAAAAATACTTTAATTTTGATAAATGTCACGTGTGTTCGAATTTCGAATTTTTTGTTTTAGAAAATATCTTGCCCTCTATGAAGCTAACAGTTTGTGGACGAAACATATACCTACTCTCTCATTCATTTTACAGCGCAATGAATGTTCTTGAACTGTCAAAAGGGAAGCCTTAGCTTCAGTTCGTGTGTTACATAATCACCCCTATTTCTTTAATTGATTTTTTTACATTCTGTCTGAACTTTGTCAAAAATTCTTCGTATATCGACTTTATCCTTATTATTTGCCATTTACCGGGTGTTGCCAGAGTGTAAAAGTAATCAACACAGTGCTGAGCGATCACAAAATGGCGTGAAATGCGAAACAACGACACTCGACGTTGAACATAACGTGATTTAATACACTCTGACAGTAAATAATATTATTATGATATTAAAATTAAATGTGTAGTTACTGCTTCGTTGGTGGAGTGTTAGCAAGAACCACAGATTACCTACAGAATACTACCAAGAACTAATGCTGCATATTGTGGCTTTTTTCCATTCCTAGTTCTGACAATGAGTTATTGATAGGCTGCCGGCACAAGTTACCCACCAGACAAAGTCTTGCCGCCAAGCGATTCGTCGTGTTCCGGCATGGTGTCTGGTGAAGCCGTACGGAGGACGGGTCTGAGCAGTTATGTTGTGATGCCGGGTACGATGCGCCAGTTGTGGAGGGCACATGCTACAACTTTTTTGGTATACTACGTGAGTCGCGGTCGGAAGGTACTTTGTGATACACTCCGAAAGGAGTCCAGCTAAAAGCTAGATTAATATTTATTCCTTTTTTTTTTTCTTCGTAGAATGGCTCCATCGATAAGTATCAAATCGTATTGACTTTGTTTTCCTAGTATTTAAAAGAAACAACCTACAGCTACAATATAAAGTATAGAAATAAGAAATGCACAAAATTTATAGACATTGGTCCGATTCCATTATTCAGAAGCTTAACTAAATTTATGTTCAGTAGGTATATATTTTTCTACCTAATTCATTAAGAAAAGTTTATTCAGCTGTAAGATTGTGGAACTCACTCCCGTCTAACATTCGTGATTTAAACACTCTTCTTCTTTGTCCTAGCCACTTCCCATTATTTGGGGTCGGCTCTCCTCATTCTTTTGCGCCAGGATGATCTGTCCTGGGTTGTCGAGATGTTCAGTTGGGCAAGCTCTAAGTCCTTGGCCACTGTGGACCACCAGGTGGTTAGCGAGCGTCCTCTACCTTTTTTCTTATCTGGCAGTGCTAGGGCCCGTTTCACGACATGATCTTCGGGGCGTCTCATGACATGACCGAACCATCGTAGGCGGCTTTCGGCGAGTTTTTCTGCTATAGGCGCAACCTTGTAACTTCCTCTGATGTGCTCGTTTCGCACTTTATCGAGTCGAGTTACGCCCGCTGCCATCTTAGCATCTTCATCTCGCTTACGTGCATCTTTTGTTCGTGAGCTTTCTTTATAGCCCAGCATTCAGCACCGTATGTCATGGCTGGTCTAATTGCGGTTTAGTAAATCTTACCTTTGGTTTTAACAGGCATTCTTGCGTCACATAAAACCCCCGTCAGAGCCCGCCACCTCTGCCACCCCACGTAATTCTATGGGTAACATCGGCCTCAATGTTCCCGTCGGCTGTAAGAATCGAACCTAGATACTTGAATTGGGATACCTTTAGCAGTGGCTTCCCATCGATGTGGATTGAGTTGGGGTTGTTGGTGTTACCACTGAACGCGCATTTCAAGTATTCCGTTTTATTTCTACTGATTCGGAGGCCGTTGTTTTCCTGCGCGCGTTGCCACTTCTCTAGGGTACTCTGGAGTAGTTCGGCATCTTTGTCTATGATGACTATGTCATCTGCGTACAACATACACCATGGCAAGGGAGACTGAATGTCCTTTGTTAAGTAATCCATTTCCATGTTGAAGAGAAGCGGGCTTAGGGCTGAGCCTTGATGGACGCCCACCTTAACCTCCCAAACTCCCGACACAACTACATTTTTCGCATTATCTATTCTGTGGGTGCATCGTACCGGGCACATATCGCAACACAACTGCTCAGACCCGTCCTCCGTACGGTTTCACCAGACATTATGCCGGAACACTACGGATCGCTTGGCGGCTAGACTTTGTCTGATGGTTGGTAACTTCTGCCGGCAACCGATGTTATTATTATACTATCACAATTTTTACATTATTAAAGGATAGATAGCGATAAGGCCGCTCATTGTGTCACTCTTTGTAAAATCTTTTTTTTGGATTTTTATTTTGGAATCTATGTGATGTACATAATAAAGAGTATTCTATTCTATTTTATTCGACACTATTATTATAGAACAATACATTTCACAAACAACAAACTGCTGGGCAAAGGCCTTCCTACTCTCCTTCCACCTGTCTCTGTACAGAGCTGCCAAGAACTTCTCAAAGGAGTTTACCTCATCCCGCCATCTCCGTCTGGGTCTGCCGCGAAAACGAAGTGTTATAATAAAACCCATTGCTACTGATAGTGATCATCATCATCATCCCAGCGTTAATCCCAGTCGCATCCGAAGCCTTTTCAGCTTTGGAGTCTGGGGTTTGCTTTACCATTCCAACTGCTGACATGGCTAAACTTCGACATTTTCCGTGAAGCGACTGCCGTCTGACCTCCACAACCCGAAGGCGACATCGAAGCATTGCAGTTAGACCAATTGTTGGACTTTTGAGGGCTCTAACAACCCGTAACGACTGCCACTAGATGTTCGTATGGCAACCGGGACCAACGGCTTAACGTGCTTTCCGAGGCACGACCAGACCAGTGCAAATATTCATATTCATGCATACAAATACTTGCACTGTGCGGGGATCGAACCCGCGCCACCTTGCGCAGCGGCCGCGTCCGCTACCGCTACGCCACGGAGGCTGTATTTATTTAAGTACAGTTTATATAATTATTTTTGGTTTTATGTTTATTTAATATTTATATATACTTTTATACTTATCATATTCATCGTTTTTCCTCCTTGTTCTTACACACTATTGTCAACATTTCTGTTTTACTTCTCCTTTCGCAGGTATCACCTTTATACTCAGATCTTAATTTTGTCGTATCTAGAATATAAAATGTTATTTATTACTATTATTACATCATGACTATAATGTATAAGTGAACATAATTCCTAGGCCGAATATTCACTTTAAGAAACTCAAACTAAAAGTATCATAAAACGTTAAAAGTTGTCTACATCACAGAAATAACGTATTTGGCACAAGTGCATTTCAAAATTCAATATTGGAACACGAGCGTTGAAGGTTTAAAATTCGAAATTGGAAACAGGCGACCGTTGAAAGACGCGCGTTTGAGGTGCGCTGCGCTGATTAGGACCCAGGGAGCATTAGGTGTGCTAAGGGCTGGCACAGGAAGACAACTGGTTGGATTTTTTGGCTGATGATTCCAGCAGTGCGATTTTATAACCACCTCGATAAAAAAATCATTAGAAACTCTTTGAAACATATGTGTCGCGGGTTCGATTCCCGCACGGACAAATATTTGTATGGCCTACAATTATTCTGTCGGGTCTGGCTGTTTGTGTATGCGAGGTTTATATTTGTGAACACACCCAAAATACAGGAGAAAGTCCTAGTGTGGGGCGACATCTTTTTTAAGAAAAAAAAAATCAACATGTCTGTAGTAACTATTCACATTAGGCATTAAATTAAAAGGCTAACTATACAATATGTAAAGAAAACCCCGTCCGACCCAAAAAGATAATAAATGTTAGGTATACATATATACACATGACCAAATAAAATATGATTTTTTTTTGTTTACATCGTGACAATATTAATAAATTTTGAAATAATCTTTTTATACCGCGAATTAATTCCAACTTCCTCAAAATGCGGTAATTTTTTAAAAAGTGACAACACCATTTGTAACGGAACGAATAGCGATGCGACCACGTGCCACCTGCCCTGCCCCCTTCACCAGCGCATGTATGCCTAACGTGTTGCCTACCGCACATCCATTAAGCTACCTCGCTTTTTCGAAGTAATATTTTTTTTTTAGGGGTATAATTTTTTATGTTTAGTCCTGCTTTGTAGGCATTATTAGAATCAGTTATCGATACTTAACAAAACCTTCACGGATCGGACAGGGTTTTCTTTCTCAGCACGTGCCTAGCCGGGTTACTAAGACGTGTTGAAACCATGGTTGTTCCAGTGTCAGACGAAGATGAAAAGCCAATAGAGAGAGAGAGAAAAGAAAGAGATGGAAGTTATACAGGATCTCCATCCCTATAGATAGAGCTATTCACCTTTTACAGCTCCTTTAAAACAAAACGATTTTTAAATAATTAAAAAGAAATTAAAATATCATGCATTATTTTGAAACACCCTATGTCTTCTGTTGTAAGAGCGATGACGACATCTTTACCAGAGTTCAATCGCCCTAACTCTAAAAATAATAACATAAATAACAATAAATTTAGACGGACAAATCACACAGATTGAGCTAGCCCCAAAGTAAGTTCGAGACTTGTATTATGGGATACTAACTCAACGATACTATATTTATATTTATTATAGATACATAATATAGATGAATATCCAAGACCCAGACCAATCAGGAAAAGATCGTTTTCCATCATGACCTGGCCGGGGATCGAACCCACGGAGCCACGGAGGACGACAATAAAATACACGACAATAAAATATTTAATTAATATATTTCAAAAATCATTTCTTACTCTATTAAATAGTTGCCATTGAATAAATGAAGTGTGCTGTCGTTGTGGGACGATTAAAATTGGTTGAGTTTTTCGTTTATATTTCCTAAAACGTGTACTCACAACCTTGCCGGTCTCCTGCAGTCTCGTGATTGGAGCAGGCGTCACGAACCGCTGGGAAATCAGCGGCCGTCACGACACAGTGTATATTTTATTCGACGCTTGAAAGCTGTGCCACAGACTAAGCAGCATTATTATTGTTATTTTCGAAGTGAAAAACTTTTTCAGTGTCGTTGTGTACTTTCTGGGATGGGTAAAAACTGTTAAGCTCGCGGTAGGACAGGTGACCTAATGGTTAAATTTAAATTTAAATTCAAAATTTTTATTTCGGATTAAAAACATAATTATCCATATAGTGTTAGTATAAGTAAAGCTTAGCCTAATGTTAGTAAAGAATTAACTAAAGTGGGTCTGGACTCCTATCCACCTACGTAAGAGGGGCGAGTTCCACCGATCCGAAAACACATTCAGGATGCCATTGGAACGCAAGCGCCACCATGGAAGCACAACGTTTCCGCATGATCGCGGCGAACTCGTCGACCCTCGCCTCCGCGAGCATCCCTGACGCGCTACAGCGCCACGGCAACCCCAAGAGCACCCTGAAAGCGTTATTATACCGTACGCGCAGGTCGCTGTATGCCCGCCTCTCAAGTATGAGTGTGCGGGTTCAATTCCAGGTCAGGCAATTACCAATGTAACTTTTCTAAGTTATATGTACATTCTAAGTATGTCTTGGACACCACTGACTGATTACAAGGTGAAGGAAACCATCTTAAGGAAACCTGGACTTTAAGTCTGAAATCGCCAACCCGCATTGAGCAAGCGAGATGATTACGCTCAATCCTTCTCTGTATGAAAGGAAGCCTGTGCCCAACAGTGGGACGATAAAAAGGTTGATGATGATAATATGACGATTGTCAGTCTGATTTCCGAAAAATACTAGACACGTATTTTGTCTTTTTTCATATAAACGAAAAATGATGACGACACAGTGCATTGAAAACTCGTGTGACGTCACTGTACACTACAATTTTTAGTGGCCAGTGACGTCACCAGCCACCACTCCTGATCGTTCATGCCTTTTATATTTGTCCATTTTTTATTGATTTGATAACACAAAATATACTTATCCAATATTTTTCTATAATCTGAATGACGGACTAAATAGAATCAATTTTTTCTTACCGAGGAAACATCCCTATTCTCTAAAATATTCGAAAATACAGAGAGTTAATGTTTTCACTTTTGCCGTTACCCTCTGGTTGCACTCCAGGATGCAACAATTGAAGTTTCCACACGTCTTAGTAAAAGCTGGGTTACTAAGTTTCCACACGTCTTAGTAAAAGCTGGGTTACTAAGTTTCCACACGTCTTAGTAAAAGCTGGGTTGCTAAGTTTCCACACGTCTTAGTAAAAGCCGGGTTACTAAGGTTCCACACGTCTTAGTAAAAGCTGGGTTACTAAGATTCCACACGTCTTACTAAAAGCTGGGTTACTAAGTTTTCACAAGTCTTATTAAAAGCTGGGTTACTAGGTTTCCACACGTCACAGTAAAAACTGGGTTACTAAGGTGTGTTCCCGGTTGACAGCGACGTAAACGAGGACTTGGAAGCTGTTTTTTTTTTTCTTAATTGAAATGAAATTTTATCTAGAACTGTGTGCTGCATTGTTAGATTCATAGATCAAAAAATCAAATTTAACACAACCTTAATTTTGAGGTGTGCAAAAGGTCAACATCTTTTCAGGATATGATGCGTATCTATACTTATATATAAAGCTGAAGAGTTTGTTTGTATGTTTGTTTGTTCGCGCTAATCTCGGGAAGTACGGGTCTGATTTGAAAAATTCTTTTTGCGTTGGATAGTCCATTAATCCAGGAAGGCTTTAGGATATATAACATTACGCTGCGACCAATGAGAGCGGAGCATAACTAACTCCACGCGAACGAAGTCGCTGGCGGCAGCTAGTTATATTATAATACACTAACGGCCCCCAGCGACTTCGTTCGCGTGGAGTTAGTTATGCTCCGCTCATATTGGTCGCAGCGTGCCTATAGTCTAAAGCCTTCTTGGATTAATGGGCTATCCAACGCAAAAATATTTTTTCAAATCGGACCAGTAGTTCCTGAGATTAGCGCGTTCAAACAAACAAACTTTTCGGCTTTAAATATTAGTATAGATTATGTCCCTGGCTTTACGTATCGGTTTTTTTTATTATTATTAAAATGCACGCAAAGCACTTTCTCTAAACTACGCATAGGAGATGTCGTAGCAGTTGCGTAGGCGTTTGCTACGGTCGTAGACGATGTCTACGAAACGCTACGAACTATTCTATTTCGCACATTTATTTTGCTACCAATTAATTATGTAATAATAATAATAAGTAGATATTTCGTAGCTTATTATAACTGACATGTCGTGTGCCAGATTCTAACTTTCATGCCTATTTAAGCCCCAAAGGGGGTGAAATATCAAAAATCCTTTCCTTGTAGTCTAAGATACCGCGGCTCGAATCTGCAGACATGTATTTGTTTTTTTTTTTCATGAATAGTTTAATGAAAAAAAAAACGATTTTTGAGTTGCCTATTAAAATTTCAAAATTTTCAAGTAATACTACTACTATACTATTAAATTAATTCACTAATAAATATACTAACACATTTAGATGCAAGTTACAATTAACTTACAGCTAAATGTATTTTTTTAAACGCTATTACTAAAGTTTGACCGCGATCTCTCCTAATGGTAAGTAGTGATGCAATATCTTTCATAGTAAAGTGCACTAGTTTATTAAGACCATAAACACACTATTTTGAAATAGTCGTGGTGGCCTAGTGGTTAAAACACCAGCCTCTCAAGTATGAGTGCGCGGGTTCGATTCCAGGTCAGGCAAGTACTAATGTAACTTTTCTAAAGTTATATGTACTTTCTAAGTATATCTTGGACACCAATGACTGAAGGTGAAGGAAAAACATCTTGAGGAAACCTGGACTATAAAAGTCTGAAATCGCCAACCCGCATTCAGCAAGCGTCGTGATTACGCTCAATCCTTCTCTGTATGAGAGGAGACCTGTGCCCAGCAGTGGGAGGATAAAAAGGTTGATGATGATGATGATGATGATGACACACTATTTTAATCAAAGTCACATCATTTGAAGGAAAAGTTCATGAAAAAAACAAATAATAGTACAGGATCCCACTGATCCAATCTCCTGCAGATTGGATCATCCTCATCCTGCAAATCCAAAGAGTAGATGCCTATGGAGAAGGACGGGCAAGAAACTCCATAGACACTATTTTAAATTATCAAGCTACTAGCTTTCCGTCCGCGGCTTCGCCCGCGTGGAGTTCGGTTATATCAAATCCCTCGGAAACATCAGATTTTTTCCGGCATAAAAGGTAGCCTATATCCTTTCTCAGGGTCTAAAAGATTGTCTGTGCCACATTTCATCAAAATCGGTTGAGAGGTTTAAGCAAGAAAGCATAACAGACAGACAGAGAGATAGACAGAGTTGCTATCGCATTTATAATATTAGTATGGATTGATACAAATATTTGATTACATCATTCATGCTGAAATGTGGGTGTAAATACATAAAAAGTGCACTGATCCAATCTCCTGCAGATTGGATCAGCGAGATCCTGTACTGTAAGCGCTCCCTATGTTATCTATGGAGCTTTTTCTGAGTGGTTTAAGCTGTAAATAGCTATCCAACCAGGTTTACAAAATAAAAAGTCATTTATTAAAATTAGGCTGAGAATCAGTAGTTTTTGAACGGCAATATTACATTAGACACTCCCCAAAACGCCCACCCATCGACACTTCCTAGTGCTTTCGGTGGGAAGAAGAAGTGGCGGAACAAACTCCCCAGCAGCACTACTGTCTGTTTTAATTTAAGATAAGATAATATAAAAAAAAATATTTACTTAAACATTAAAATCAAAATATCAAAACAGTTTGACGTCCTCCGTGGCGCAGCGGTCAACACGCCTGCCTGCGACATGGAGGCCCCGGGTTCGATCCCCGGCCGGGTCATGATGGGAAACGATCTTTTCCTGATTGGCCTGGGTCTTGGATGTTTATCTATGTATGTATCTATTATAAAATATAGTATCGTTGAGTTAGTATCCCATAACACAAGTCTCGAACTTACTTTGGGGCTAGCTCAATCTGTGTGATTTGTCCGAATATTTATTATTATTATTATTATTATTATTTATTTCAAATAAACCAGTTACAGGCACTTTTGAATTGTCAGAAGGTCGATCAGTCAGTAAGGTGAAGCTAGTCGCTCATTCCAAAGAGTAGGTTGGATGCAGAAGACCGGGCAAGAAATTCCATGGACACACTTTTAAATTATCAAGCTATTGATACAAGTATTTCATTACATCATTCATGTTGAAATGTGTGTGTACATACATAAAAAGTGCATACAAGGTGATAAATAATACCTATAAAGTTCAAACATGTTTGACAACATTTTTTTCAAATTTTTTTTTTTTAATCATAAATTGTTGCTTGACTGCAATCCCGCCTGATGGTAAGCAGTAATGCAATCGCTGATGGTAAAGCGCGCTAGTTAATTAAGCCTATTCACTTAAAAAAACTTACTGAATAGGAAGGAGGATGGCAGTTGAGCGAAGTGATGCAATGTTAATTCCAACAGCACGACCAACGATGCTGCGCCAGAGGGAGACTGTCTGGAGACTCTCCACCGTCCACGACTAAACTCCCAACACAATAACATTTGGTGCATCGTACCCGGCACACATCGCAACACAATCGCTCAGACCCGTCCTTCGTACGGCTTCACCAGACCATCATGCCGGAACACGACGAATCGCTTGGCGACAAGACTTTGTCTGATGGGTGGGTTGAATGTATACCATCCAACCCACCCATCAGACAAAGTCTTTTTTTTTTGTTTTAAATGTATAACTTGTATTATAATAAAGTTATACATTAAAAAAAAAATAAGTTAGAATATTATATAGAACTTGTCATACTTACTTACTAATGTGTTAAAAAATTATAGTTGAGATCAATATTATACCTTCTAGTGATATAGCATTTAAAAGAGTTTTTCGATTAAACAATTTCATGAATACAAAATTTCACTTAATTGTAAAGACTTTTTATTCGTTATCAAACCAGTCAGTTGCCACCAGGCTGTGTCGCCGCGGGTCAATCAAACGCGCGACATTGTATCATGTCGCTACGGATTTCACGATATTGTGACAATTATCCTACGGCGGTATTCAACACCTACAATAGCCTTTAATTCGTTGTTTAAAATGTTTACCAGTATATGTTTTTTAACTGATATTCAACTGAACCCACAGGATAAGGTGCAGGGATCAGTAGGAATGGGTTTCATTTTGACGGTTCAACAACATTCATATGCATATTGTGCAGGTAAATTTTCGAACATATTTTTATATATTTACTAGCTTTCCGCCCGCGGCTTCGCCCGCGTGGAGTTCGGTTATATCGCGCTTTTTAGATTTCCCTCGGGAACATCAATTTTTTGCGGGATAAAAGGTACCCTATGTTCTTTCTCTGGGTCTAAAGATTGTCTGTGCCAAATTTCATCAAAATCGGTTGAGTGGTGTAAGCGGGAAAGCGTAACAGACAGACAGACAGACAGACAGAGTTACTTTTGCATTTATAATATTAGTATGGATATGGATCTATTGCATAGCTTCTATCGCGGGCCTTGAGCGCGGGGACCGAATCCAGAAATTCCGTAACGAAAAAACCTCACGCTCCATATATGCTGACCTACCAGGTCCTCATAAATGCGTAAGAACATAGCAAATACCCAATAACACCACAACAATTATTATATATGCTGACTTACCAGGTCCTCTAATACTACAACAATTATTACATACTAGCTTTCCGCCCGCGGCTTCGCCCGCGTGGAGTTCGGTTATATCGCGCTTTTTAGATTTCCCTCGGGAAAAACAATTTTTTCCGGGACAAAAGGTAGCCTATGTTGTTTCTCATGGTCCTAAGGTTGTCTGTGCCAAATTTCATCAAAATCGGTTGAGAGGTTTAAGCGGGAAAGCGTAACAGACAGACAGAGTTACTTTCGCATTTATAATATTAGTATGGATGCTGACCTACCAAGGTCCTCATAAATGTTCCTTTTTTAAGCTATTACCTACTTACTACTTTACTATTATATATTAGCTAACTATAGATGATATGCGCATCTATCGTGGGCCTTGAGCGTGGAGACCGAATCCGAAAATTCCGTAACGACTCCTTAAAAACAAAGGAAAAGAAATACTGCTTAATAATTATAATTGCATAAGTCAATAAAAAATGCTATGCAATAGCTTTACCGCAGCAGTCCCCAAGTGCCACACGTCTTTTTTTATTTATATCATTGATAAAATATTAAACAGATACGATATATTCTAACAAACTGGACAAAAAAAAATGTGCCGAACACAGCAGCAGCACACATGCATATTTTTATTCGGCATACATTGGTACAGTGTGAGTGAGATGGGGCACAATCTAAAGCATAGAGTAGAAAAAGATGGCTAGTGTTTGTCGTCTGCGCTGTTAGTGTTTGTCGTTTGTTTTTACGAGTGTATCTAGAGTGACTAAGGCGAGATGCAGGACTTTCCTTCCTTTTATACGCTTCATTTTCAGTGCGCTAATGACTTATCTACCTTAGTTTAATATTTTATCAATGATTTATATCCATTTATTTCTGGCATCAAGGTCCATATAAACATACACAATAGGTATTTATTTATTTAATTAATGTTCGCCAACAGTTGCTACAGATATTTCACACATTACAAATACATACAAATTATTGACTTAAATCTAACTGCACAATCAATTACAGGCAAACACCACATGCTAAGTGCTCTTTGTAATTTTACTAATGTATTCGCTTATATTCTAACCAGACTGGATTCTCAACAGAACTAACACACTAATGACGTCTGGCAAATGTCGATATTGAGTCAGCGTGGACGTCAACCAGGTCGCTGCGCTCGTTTAACAGTTCGCACATGCGAGGTACAGGTGAATTAGCACCAGACGCTATAACGGCGAAGAGGTGGAGTTAAGGGTGTTATGGGTTTACGAGGTGGTCTACGTGGTACTCTGAAGTTGAACCTACATACCAATTGTGGGCAGTCAATGGCGTTATTAAGCAGTTTATACGCGAATCTCAAATCCAAGACTTCCCCTCGAGCTTCCAGGGTACTCATTTTGTAGCAGCCCAACTTGTCAAGGTAGGGGAGATATTTGAATTGCCTTCCTGTAGAGTACCCAAGGTATCGGATAAACCTTTAATGGACTCTTTTTATTCGCAGCGAGTGGGTTGCGTAGTGGGGTCTCCATATCACACTACAATATTCTAGAATGCTTCTTACAAGGCTATTGTAGAGAACTAATTTAGTATGTGGACGTTAAGATAAGATAAGATAAGATAAGTCTTTATTTGCCTTAAACATGGTATAATGATGTTACAGTCTTATTTAAATACAATGTCCACATGTTTAGCTATACAGAATATGTATCAATTGCATGCAAAATTATAATTATGTCAACAATGACATTATATAAACCAAATTAATAGTAATATTATAAATTTATGTCAAAAAAATCCATAATGTCATAAAAATTATGTTTAGTTAGCCATTTGTACAGCTTGTTTTTAAATAAATTCGCATTATTTATATATTTTAGCTCATTAGGTATTTTGTTGTAAATTCGCACACACATCACAAGGCAACTTTTAGCAAACTTAGCCGATTTCGGATTATCCATCACAATAAGTCTGTCTTTGTCCCTTGTTGGACGAGTGATTACTTCAGATGCTTTTTTGAACAATCCCTTATTATTGTAAACAAAGTTACAGATTACATATATGTAAAGTGCAGGAAGTGGTAACAGACCTAGCTTTTTAAAAAATGGCTGGCAAGATTCGTCAGGCCGAAGTCCGCAAATGGCCCTGATGCACTTCTTTTGTGCAGTGAATGCTCTATCCTTATCTGTACTGTTTCCCCATGCAGTAAGTCCGTAACGTAATATTGATTCAATATATGCATGGTATGTAATAACTGCTGTTTTTAAGTTTATTAGGTATTTAATATGTCTGAGTGCATAAGTAAATTTGTTAATCCTATTGCATAGATCATCTAAGTGTACTTTCCAGTTTAAGTCTTGATCTATGAATACACCCAAGAATTTAGTTTCCGTTACTTCTTTTAGTCTGTCAATTTTAAGAGTAAAATTGTATTTGGCATGTTTTGATTTATTAAATTGTACGTAATTAGATTTATCCAAATTAATTTTTAATTTATTAATCTGTAGTCATTGTAAAATTTTGTTAATAGTATTATTAATTTCAATTTCATGGTTAGATATTGATTTTTTATCAGATGTCACGATAATTGAGATGTCATCTGCAAATAAAATCAATTTATGATTAGTCACTAGTGGCATGTCATTTACATATAATAAAAATAATATAGGACCCAATACACTTCCTTGAGGGACACCACGTTTATTTACCCTAGTTTTTGAAGAGTAAGAACTAAGTATGTTCTCATTTAATTTATCTAAGACAACGTATTGTTTTCGATTACTTATATATGACGAAATCCACTGCAGTGCAACTCCTCTTATTCCTAGGATTTCTAATTTTTTCAATAATATGTCATGCGCTACGAAGTCAAAAGCTTGCGACAGGTCGAAAAATAGCCCTGTTGTTAATTTATTATTGTTTAAGTTACTCAGGATATTGCTCACAAGAGTAAATATTGCTTGTGTGGTTGATCTGTGCTTTTGGAATCCAAACTGATCTTTTGATATAATTTTATATTTGCTACAAAAGTCAACAAGTCTCTTGAGCATACATTTCTCGAAAACCTTTGACAATATGGGAATAAGTGTTATCGGTCGATAATTTTTAACATCCTTTTTATCCTGTTTTTTGTACAGTGGCTTCACAACTGATAATTTTAGAGCTTCAGGAAAAGTACCTGATGAAAATGAGAGGTTAATTAAATATGTCAGAATAGGAATTAACTCTGTGCTGCACGCTTTAACTATTTTCGTAGTTATTCCATCATAACCTTCAGAGTTAGTGTTGTTTAACGCCATGACTTCATTTTTAACTTCATCTTCAGTCATGGAGCTAAGAAACATGGAGTTAGAAATTGATATATAATTAGTGGAATTATAATGATGCTGATTTGATGTCAATGTGTTAGTCGAGTCAATAAAATAATTGTTAAAAGCATTCGCTATATCAGTGGGATCCATCAGTACTTGTTTATCTAATTGTATTTCAGAAATATTATTAATACATGAACTTGAATTTCCAAATTCATGATTAACAATCGACCATGTGGCTCTGCATTTGTTCTTGCTATGTTTAATAAAATTCATGTTAGTATTCATTTTTGATTTATAAATACACTTTTTCAATAAGTTTGAGTATTTTATATATCGCGTTTTGTTAGATAATGTTTTGTCCTTGTAATATTGATATCGCAAAAATCTTTTAGTTTTACAACTATTTCTAAGACCCTTACTTATCCATTTTTGCTTAAATGAATTAGATTTATTTATCTTTATTTTTATTTTTGGAAAGCACAAATTATATAGTAAGCATAAAAAATCAAGGAATAGATTGAAAGCGCTATTTAGGTCAGTTTCTAAGTGCACATCTGACCATAATATATTTCTGAGACATTCTTTAATTTTTTTTATATTTTCACTGTGATAATCTTTCTTATATATAAAGTAAGATTTGCATTGTAAAGTTTGCTCTTTTACCGGAAATTCTAACAGTTGTGCTGTGTCATGGTCAGATAAGTGAAGAGGCAAGACGTTAGAAGATGTAGTCTTGATGTTACTCAATATATGATCTATACATGAGTCTTTCCGAGTGGGGACATTAATATGAAGTTGCAATTTGTATGTGTTACATAGGTCTGTTAGATAGTTAGTGATTTTCCCTGGTTTCATAGTATTGATATTAAAGTCACCAGCAATAACTACTTTTAGACTTGACCCACGTTTTTTGAGTAGTTCCCACATCAATAAGTCCAACTTATTCAGAAATATGTTAGGGTCAGACGTAGGTGTTCTATAAACACATACAATGAGTAATCTATGCATTGGGATTTCAATACCACAGGCCTCAAATGACTTTATGGTTGAATATTTCTTAACGCATGCAAGCTCATTACAAGCAATGCCATGTTTTGCCAGTATACAAGTACCCCCTCTCTGTTGGTCTCTACTAAACGCAGCAGCCAAAAAAAAGTTATTTATTTTGAGATACCTTTCGTTTCCAGCTCGCATAAAAGTTTCAGAAAAACATAAGATATCTGGTTCATTACTCGCGTCTCGTAATTCTAACAATGTTAGCTCTAAAATTTCTTTTTTCGATAAAATGCTGGCGATATTTTGATGAAACATTTTAAAAGATTGTGACCTACAACTGTTATTCCCGAGAAAGCTTATTCCTTTCTATAAACTTAAAATAGTATGGTATGGTGCCCATTTTTGCTGTAATGGTGTTACTAATATCCGGTCTACTTGTGGCATTGTACTCAGACTGTGTTCTTGCAAAGTAATAAGGGATTGCTCCTTTTCGATTGACATCACGTTTACTGGCAGATTTATTGTGATTTGGTTGGTTACGAAATATTAATTTCTTCAATGCTTTAACATTCAAATATTTTTTCTCATAGTCGTCATAGTCAATTACATAATTAATAGATTTACAGGTATTAAACAATTTATGACTAGAATCCACAAAATGTGAATTTTTGTATTCACTGCAAATATTGCATATCGTCTGATTTAGGCCATTTATATCTATATACATATTCCTCAATAGACTCAGAACTATCACATCATTATTACTAAATATATTGAGGATTTGACGAAGTTGGGAAGATAAAATCTTTATGTCATAGTCATTTTCACCCACACAAACTATGAGCTTGTCATTAGGCGATAACTTAATATTTTGACAGCTTCTAAGGACGTCACTAGTAAGCGCGTATGGTTTTGTGTCAGACGTAATAGCATAACTTACGTGAGGTGTGTGTACTCTTGACCGTATCAATGCAGATGAAAGTCCAACGCATTGTTGTGTACCAAAGATATAAATTTTTTTCGCGCAGTCTTCCTCCAGATCAATTTGTGATATTTTTTTTTCCTTGTGGTTTTCTTTCCTATCTTTTGCCTGTATTATCTTGTGGAGATTTAGAATTTGTTCCTTGAGGTTGGTGATTTCATTTCTCGCCTGTTTCAAGTGGTCCTCCAGATCTTTGATCTCTTTTTGAAGATTCGAGATATTGCAATAGATTTGTGATTTCATGTTACTTTTACTTGTTGCTGGGCCTCGGGGTGGCGTAGAAAAGGCTATAACATCAGAGTGCAAAAGAGAGTACGAGTGTGCAATTCTTGCACCTTCTGAATGTGCACTGTCGTTTTCTTTTTGTGGTGGAAGGCTTACAAATCCTTTCAAAGTTGCATTATCCTTGAGTAGTTTTCCATTTTGTATACGAAGTTCGTTGTTTTCGAGTATGACGTTCTCAAGTTCATTTTGCGAAATAATTAGTTGCGTCTGGAGTAGCTCTATTGTTTCCTTAAAATCTTGGGTATGGATATGGTCAATCTCTGTATAGTCCATACTTCTTGACAATGTTTTATCTATGAACGCCTCATCAAACGTATGATCTATTGTAAGTACATGTGAGTCGTATGTTACAGAGGTAGGTCTTTTTGGGGTAGAGCAGGGCGTAGCCTCCTCAGGAACGTTGGAACCAACAGCAATGCCTGATTTAGGAGACGAGCGCTTTTTTCTCGTTGTTATGTTGGACACAACAGGGCTAAGCGTATTCTGCTGTTTTTCCTTCTTGGTACATGACTTGCATTCCCATCTGAACTTTTTCCTCTCATCAAAATTTTTTAACCTGTACAGTTTCTTAGGATAACCAGCACAATCAAATTCGTAGTAGTTTTTACATGCGATACATAACAAGGTTCTCCTGTGCTCAACTTGATTTTTGCATTTGTAGCAAGTAACTAGTAACGGCTCCTTATTGCCACTATTAACACAATTTTTCGTTCTCGAACCCATTGTCAATTTTTGAGGTGGTCCCAAACTTTAATAAAATTTCTACCAATTTTTTTTTTTTTTGGTATGGGCACACTGACTGACAGTTTTGCGCCCTCTGGTGGCCCGTAGTGCTACTTTTTAGTTAAACTGCTCACCGCTAGGGGCTGTATTGACACTAGTTGTCATACATTTATAGAAGGTCAAAGTCCAATATTTTAAATCTGTTGCAAAAACGGTATTAAGTTGCTTAGTATTTTACGAAATTCAACAAATAATATTATAACACTGCACCCAATGTAATTATTTAGCAACCTTGTTAGGCGTAGATATTGTTTTGTTATCATACACGGGATTGTTGTTGTAAAACCGTCTTTAACTGTAACGTTCTTTTAAATCGTCCTATTTGGTATTACAGCTGTCGTTAATTATCACCAATAATGTCACTTGTTAGTCGTAGTTCGAACACTATATTTAATCACTTTTTATACTATTTAGGATACAATAAAAATTATTTCTAAATTAAAAATATGCCGCTAATGTGTACAGTTTGAGTGTTGCCACTTCACCTTGAACCTTGACGTTGAAATGCCTTCGAATTACGAATGACAAATCCAAGCATTCGTTGGGATCAACTGATTATGTTCTCAATTTGTGGTACAAATGTTAGCTTAGAATTCATGATAACTCCCAGATCTCGCACTACATCCACCTCGCATAAGTTCACTCCATTTATTTGATACACCTTTCGGTCAAAACTCTTCTTTGAGGAACTATAGAATAGAATTCTCTCGGTGGTAGGCCATACCTAACATCAGCTGCCGGCAGAAGTTACCGCCCACCAGACCAAGTCTTGCCGCCAAGCGATTCGTCGTGTTCCGGCATGATGTCTGAAAACATACGGCGAACGGATCTGAGCAGTTGTGTTGCATTGTGTGGCGGATACGATGTGCCAAATGTTGTTGTGTCGGGAGTTTGGTCGTGGAGATCAATCTCCCTCTAGCGCAGCATCGTTTGGTCGTGTTGGTCTTGGGTTTAACATTGCATCACCTCGCTCAACTGCCGTCATCCTTCCTATTCCTATTAGTATTAATAAACTAGTGCCCTTTACCATCAACGACTGCACTAGCACTAGTTTATAATAATTAAAAAAAAAAGAATAGAAAGCTTTTAATTCAGACAGCAGTCCATAAAGTTAGTAACAAGTTTACTTACCTTCTAGTGTTTGTAGGTTACAGACACAATTATAAAACACAGATATACATATGAGGATGATGATGATACATACATAAAATTAATACTTAGCGTGGAGCTGGATCCACCTCTGCAACATGGGAGAATCTCACGGATCCTCGAACACACTGAGAATACTGTTGTTGTTGTTGGATGTGCATCTATTCCTAATAATGGCAGTAAAACTATTAATATTATTATCCGCAAACATCCCTGACGCACTACAACGCCACGGCAGCCCCAACAGCACCCTCAGTGCGTTATTATATTGAACACGTAGGTCGCTGTATACCCGCTGAGTGAAGTCTAGAATAATTTTAATATTAGTTTATTTCAAGTATCAAGACCCATTCACCCAAATATATATAACGGGGACTAAGTTTCGGGGTTTCGGGGGGTTTTTAACTTCTGGAAGGCGGGGACTAAGTTCCGGGTAGTTGAGGTGTCTTCTCATCCTCATGAGTATCCATTTCTAGAAAACGTTGAACAATAACTATAGTGTGATGTTCGATTCTTATTATTTTAACTGTACAGACACGAACGAACGAACGAACGAACGACCACGAACGAACGAAACGAACGAACGGAACGATCTATCTGACCTCCACAACCCAGTTACCGGGTACTACATAACCACATAAGACTACGACGATGAGATTCTTTCAAAAAATAATATTTGCTTAACATGGTTTTTCATTTAACGAATATATATAAAAACTGTTTCTATTGTTCTTATTATGTACATAAATATGTAGAGACAAAATGATCGTTGTTGTTAATAAACTAGCGTGCTTTGCCATCAACGATTGCATCACTGCTTACCATCAGGCGGGATTGCGGCCAAGCACTAGTTTATAATTATTTTAAAAAGAACCAACCCCCTATGAAGTCTTTTTTTATTACACTCTCGTCGCTGTCTACGGAAGCTTTAACTGTAGAGGTATGATGTGATTACTCGCTGGGTTATTAAATAACACACTAAGTATCAATAGGGATGGGTTTCTGAGAAAGGCCAAAACAAACTTAGAGGTCACAGTTTCTTTTAAAGTCCAAACATAATCTTGATCAAATCATATGAAGACCACGTAGAATCGATTTCTGATATAGTCTCTTGAAGAACGAACTACAAAGGTTGAGAGGACCCGTCCAGGCAAGTGGACGCATTTGTCAGAAATAGTGCAGCTTAACTCAAAACTTAAGAAGCTCAATGATTGGGCATGCCACAATAGCGCCCATGGCGTCCTCACCTTCCGCCTGACGCAGGTCCTCACCAGACACGGCTGTTTCGTTTCCTCCCGCTTTATACGGAACAGGAACCTTCCTGTTCCGTATAAAGCGGGAGGAAACGCCAGGATTTCACCACTATGAGGAAGGCCCTGAGGACACGGTGGAGCAAGCGGTGGAGGTCTGCCTGGTATGGGTAGAGCACCGGCGTGTCCTCGTGGCGTCCCGATCGGCGGCGATCTCTCGCTTGCTTGAGTGCATGGCAGGCCGTCACCTTCTTCTGCGAAGCAGTGATGCTGGCAAAGGAGGAGGCGGAGCGGGAATCTCAGCGCCCTCATGCCTCTAGCCACCGCAGGAGAGGCCCTGGTCGAGAGACAACATCGAACTCCCGGCCACCGTAGGCGTGGACTTGCGGGCGGTGGGCAGTGGGCAGCTCGCCGCCCGGAAAGGACCAGGCCCGGTTCCACGGCGCGTTGTCTTTAACGCGCGCCTCAAAGAGACGTCAGCACATCGTGACAGGGTCCATGAAGACCGATGCCTCCTGAGTCAGGGTTCGGGTTGGTTAAAAAAGAAACCGTGACCCTGGCGCACAGGCAAGTGAAGAAACACCTGTGGGTTTTAGTCAGTAAAACTCTGACACGCCCTGATGCTCCGCCCAGAGCGGGAGACGGGCATTTGATGATTTCTCGTCCAGAACAAGAAAAGGAGGATCAAGGATTCGACGAAAAACAAAAGAATGATGTTTGGTGAAGCCGTACGGAGGACGGAAGGTCGTGGAGGGTCTCCTGATTAATCTCCCTCTGGCGCAGCATTGATGATAGTGTTGTTGGGTTTAAGATTGCATCACTGCTTATCATCAGGCGGGATTGCGGTCAAGCACTAGGTTTAATTGTTAAAAAAAAAAGGACAGAACAAAATAGAACAATTTCATTTATTACGGCAATTTTTATTTAAATAAGTACGCCATTATGTTATGACACCCTATAAAATCTGTAATCTTCAACTAAATACTCAATAATCTATTCATAATGAAATCGCATGTTACAGAAGCCATCTCTATTTACCCATTTGTAAATAAAAAGAGGGTTCCAACAAAAATCATTCGAAACCAAAATGAAAAAGGTGTCAAAGATCGAATTTACGATTCATTATAGTTAATCCATATGGAATGGGGGACCCTAAAAACGTGACTTCAATCAAAAATGAACTCTACGCGGTAGATGTAAGGTAGGGTTTAGTGTGGATTGTGGTTGTCATAGATTTGATAAAATAGTGAATGCGTTTTGTAAGTGCCCATTGTGGCGACAGATGGTCGGTGAGGGAAGAGGACTGGGGTTTGTTACTCGTTCGGGACAATTTTGTTGGGGACACTGGAACGGCATTGCGATTCTCTAACAAACTCACCGTAATAAGTTGGGTAAAATGAGCTACAATATAGCTGACAATATTGTCAATTCCTAGCAATAGTTGGAATCGCACACTTCCTTAACTTTTCACGGTAAGATGAGTGTGATGAAAAGAGTGATTATTAAGCACAAATTTTGTTATACAATGATCAAGATCTTTTTATTCAAATCTAAAAACGTTCAGTTCAGTAGGTTAGTAAGTACTCCACAATGCCATTTAGAAGCACAGTTCTTAGAAATATACATCATTGAATATCTACGTAGTCTATAGGTCTATAGGTCTACGTCTATAGGTATGCGTAGTCGTGTCGAGAACTCGAAACTCATCGCGAAACCCATGTACAGTGCTTGTAACATGTAATTTGATTTTAGTATTTCAATTTTCTTTCATCTTAATATCATTCTTCACCTTGTATAAGTTGTTTAAGTAAATAACACCACATTTTTCACCTTGTTTAAGTAAATAAATTTTTTTTTTTTATGGAAACATTTTGCCAAAAATACCCCAGTGTCAATGAAAAATGTCCGAAACAGGAACAAACCATAACACTAATCATTCTTAGGGTAACTCGAGCCGAATGCCTTCCATGGAGCAATTTTATGATGTTTTGTCATTCACGACTGGGAATTGGGATATCTCTTTAATGGACCCAATTTAGGGTTACGTATACTAATAGTAAAGCTTTAGCGGGGTAGGAAACTGTAATCACCGTACTTGGGGTTAGAACACTGATCATAGTGTGATGACGTCATCACACTCAGTGATCACCATATTTACGTAATTATGGTGATCACCGATCATTGTATGATGACGTAAATATGATGATCACTGATCATAATATAATGAAGTACAAATGGTTTTCACTGATCATTGTATGAAGACGTGAATATGGTGATCACTGATTATAATATAATGACGTACAAATGGTGATCACCGATCATTGTATGATGACGTAAATATCATAATCACTGATCATAATATGATGACGTACAAATGGTGTTCACTGATCATTGTATTATGACGTAAATATGATAATCACTGATCATAATATGATGACGTACAAATGGTGTTCACTGATCATTGTATGATGACGTAAATATGGTGATCACTGATCATAATATGATGACGTACAAATGGTGATCACCGATCACTGTAGGATGACGTAAATATGGTGATCACTGATCATAATAAGATGACGTACAAATGGTGATCACTGATCACTGTATGATGATGTAAATATGGTGATCATTGATCATAATATGATGACGTACAAATGGTGCGAACCGATCATAGGATGATGACGTAAACATGATGATTACTGATCATTGTGTGATGAGCTGATGACGTAGATCACTGATCATAATATGGTGATTATTTTGTAAAATATCCTTTTGAATTGTAACAAAAATACTCCATAACATCACGCCTGGAATCCTCGATGGGTTCGGCATCGATGCACCTATAGAGGCCTATGTCCAGCAGTGGACTGAGTTTCTTGAATCCCAGGCAAATACAGGAACTTAGCTTTATGGATGTATGAGGAACAGGGTTTTAAACACTTCACTTATCTTCCAGAGAAAAGAAAGGATCCATCGATTCTGTATCTGATAAGTTATACTACCTGACGATTGACGTCGGGAAGTTGTATACATGCTAGATGCGCGGTAAACTCTGCTTACGTCATGCAGGCTTTCTGTGTGACGTCAGTCATCATCATCATCATCTCCACGTTAATCCCAGTCGCATCTGAAGCTTTTTCAGCTTTGGAGACTGGGGTCCGCTTTACCAGTCTAACTGCTGATTTTAGCTAAACTTCAATATTTTCCGTGAAGCGACTGCCGTTTGACCTCCACAACCCGAAGGCGATATCGAAGCATTGCAGTTAGACCAATTGTTGGATTTTTGAGGGCTCCAACAACCCGTAACGACTGCCACTAGATGTTCGTATGGCAACCGGGACCAATGGCTTAACGTGCTTTCCGAGGCACGACCAGACCAGTGCCTTTTTTCATATTCATGAACACAACAGTATTAAAAAAAGTAAAGTAAAGTATTAAAAGTTTTTTTCTTTCTTCGTTTTGTTTAGTTTTTTTTCTGTATATTTTAATTGTTTAATGAATTTGTATGAAATGGGTTCCTGCTGAGTGATCTGCCTCACAGGGCAGATCACAGCAGGAACTCATTTTGTATTTGTATTTGTAAGACCTATGATATGTACCTGTGTATCACAAATAAATTATTTGATTTGATTTGATGTGACAAATATTTGCACTGCGCGGGGTTCGAACCCGTGCCTCCTTGCGCAACGGCCGCATTCACTACCGCTACGCCACGGAAGTTGTCTGTGTGACGTCAGTATTATGCGCTTTTCGCATGTCGCGTTCTAGATGACTCCACAGCATCATTAAATTCATAATTTTATCACACCCCATAGTTGTTTTAACTATCGCATCTCCGCCATTATCTTTAATAAAGTAATCAAATCGACACCAAACATATTACTTAATGCGGAACCCTCTTTAAAGCACCCCTAACATACATCAGAGCACATCACTACATCACAAAGCAATAACTGTGAGGGTGGCAACACTAATTAAACGGTGATTCGGTGTTGCCATATATTATGGCGGTGATTTTATTTATTTGGTTGGGTAATGGTTATGTCAATAAGTTAATATTTTTTTTACAGGTACTAGCTTTCCGCCCGCGGCTTCGCCCGCGTGGATCGCACTTTTTAGATTCTTCATTTTCGAAGATTAAATATCGAATCATTTAGCTTCTAAGTTTACATATGCAGATTCGTTTGCAATATATTATATTGTTTTAGACGATACACAGCGCCATCTATCACCGAACTGGTATGAAGCTAACAGTATTTTTGTTTTCCCTCGGGAATATAATTTTTTCCGGGATAGAAAGTATAATCCGGACTTCTAACTTTACGTCTGCAAAATTTCAAAGCAATCGGTTCAGTAGTTACGGCGTGAAAGCGGAACAAACAAACAAACTCACTTTCCGATTTCCGTTGTTCAAACTACACTATAAATAATTTAAAAATCCAACGAAAAATGACCATGACACTCATCTTAGCTTTCCCGCCAAACACTCTACTTAGTAGTTATAACAAACGCCCACTTAGATAATTTAACTCGTACATAAATACACTAGGGTCACCCCACTCCACTTCAAATCAAATCTAACCATTGATTCGTAAACAAACATCTCAATTCGAATTTCGAACGGGCTTATTCTAAATTCAAATACACTGACTGGAGGGAATTGAGTGGGTGCGGCGCACACTGGGTTGTAGGCTGTTAAAAAATAGCTGTTTTTTAATCGCTAAAATTTTTTTATTTCTTTAAAAAAATAAACTGTGTATGATTCGATGAGCATTTCTTATCTCAGACGGACCCGCTTAAGACACTAAATAGCCTGTGGTAGTTATTCAGGTAAAACAAGCTTTAAGTAGTGTACAGTGTCTTTAATAGCAAAAACGTTTAAATAAATGTCAGTCGTTGACGAGTTGAAAATATACCTCAGCATAGATATTGTTAGATTGGCTAGTAAGCATAAAAAAGAAAACTTATATTTTACCTATAATGAACAATAATTTATTCATTACAATTTGCAAAGTCAAAAGAAAAATGCGTTTCCAAAAGTTTCAAAGTGTCCTTGATGTCTGTCAAGTTGTTAAAAATGAGCTAATCCATCATCCTCAGTCATCTCTACCCTTTACTGTCATCATTTTACCCCACGCAAAATAAAACAAAACAAAAATACACTCAACATCAATCGCCCACTGTATCACTGCCCTATCCGGAGCTATTACACGACCGGTTGGCCAAATGGCGCGAAACCCGACCCTCCATAGACTAAACAATAACATTAATGTGGTCTGTTTTGTAATGAGGCCGAAAATAATGAGGTGTGTTGTCTATGCTCGCATTTTTAATGTAGGCTGTTAGGTAATGAAATGAAGACCTAAATTATTCCTTATGTATAGTGAAGTATTATGTAGTTATCGAGTTATTTTTGAAAGTCTGACAACCGTATAATTCAAATTTGAATAATTTTGAAGCATATTGCTAAATTATTGCTATAGTCAAAAAATGTGTCTGACATTTTTGGAGCAGTAACCTAATTAACACAATTTATTAATGTTGCTGAACTGTCAAAATAAAACCCATTGCTACTGATAGTGTGTTACGTAATTACCCAACAGGGTCAATAGAGATGCCATATAACAACAACTACTGAGCTAAGACTGATTACAAGGTGAAGGAAAACATCTTGAGGAAACCTGGACTTTAAGCCTGAAACCGCCAACCCGCAATGAGCAAGCGTGGTGATTACGCTCAATCCTTCTCTATATGAGAGGGGACCTGTGCCCAGCAGTGGGACCATAAAAAGGTTGATGATGATGATGAGCTGTCAATCCATTACATAACATGGTTGAAATGTCACACATAATAGCATTATAAGTGAGATCAGATGTAAAGATGAAATAAGAGGCAAATATATTTATAAATAAATCACAGAGAAAGATGAACATCGCTAAAATAATTGAATGGCGCCCCCACTCAGCTGTACATTCAGCACAGCGGTACAAGTAATGTCCCCTAATGGCCGCTACACATTCCCGCAATTTGCCATGTTGCCACCCCTGCTGTTAGGCCGATATCTTCTTATTTAGACATCAAAACATTAACTCTGCTTTGACTAGTTTATAGGGGAATGAATATGATGGATTATTGATTAATCTGCTTTCTTTTGTGTGTAAAACAATTATTATAACATAAAAACATAGTTTTTACTGCATTTACAATTATCACCACTACTCTCAGAACGGTGAAGAAACAGTTTTTATGATATCGATCAATTACTTGTTATACGTATATCACTCATTTATACAACGTGTAACTTATAGGGTATATACATAACAAAGGCATGGCATCTTTACATGATATCAAACGATATTGGAAGGGTTTTTTAATCCTATCTTTTTATGTTAGGAAGTTATGAGGAAAAACACCGCCTGTAATAGGCTACTATCATACTAGTCGCACAGAGATATTGAAGACATTTATCGGATTTTGGCAAGTAACGTGACGGGTAACGAGTAGTTATTAACGTATGTAGTGTGCTGCCACGTTTGTTATGATTTTATTTTAAGAAACACACAAAACCGAAAATTTGGTACCATTTTTTTGTGTATTTTATTTTGAGTTGAAACCCTTCCGATATCGTTTGATATCATCTAAAGATGCCATGCCCTTGATATGTAAATACCCTTTTTGTTACAAGTTGTATAGTGTGACAGCCTCCGTGGCGTGGCGGTAGCGGACGCGGCCGCCACACAAGGAGTCCCGGGTTCGATTCCCGCACAGTGCAAATATTTGTATGCATGAATATGAATATTTGCACTGGTCTGGTCGTGCCTCGGAAAGCACGTTAAGCCGTTGGTCCCGGTTACCATACGAACATCTAGTGGCAGTCGTTACGGGTTGTTGGAGCCCTCAAAAGTCCAACAATTGGCCTAACCGCAATGCTTCGATGTGCCTTCGGGTTGTGGAGGTCAGACGGCAGTTGCTTCATGGAAAATGTCGAAGTTTAGCAATATCAGCAGTTAGACTGGTAAAGTGGACCCCAGACTCCAAAGCTGAAAAAAGCTTCGGACGCGACTGGGATTAACGCTGAGATGATGATGATGACTCATTTATATAGTGCGCTAGCAAACGCACTTTTCCTAATTTTAATATATCTAAGTAGCCCATAACATCGGCTGCCGGCAGAAGTTACCACCCATCAGGAGTCTTGCCGCCAAGCGATTCGTCGTGTTCCGGCATGATGTCTGGTGATGTTTTTTTTTAAATAATCTCATTTGAGTTTATCGTGGACACAAGAAACTACAAACATTTATGTTGAATAAAACTAAAAAAGGTAACTAAACAAGTGAAACCAAATAATTTGATAAATAAATGACAAATGTTTTATTTTCGGTAAGTGGAGTGGCGACTACGTACTGGAAGACGCAGCGTAGGGAAGCCCCTAACAAGGTAGACCGATGACCTGGTGAAGGTCGCGGGAAGCCGATGGATGCGGGCAGAACAAGACCGGTCAGCGTAGAAAGCCTTAGGGGAGGCCTTTGTCCAGTAGTAGATTTCTATAGGCTGAAGAAGAAGTGTTCAATGGGTTCTTGTTAATTGTAGACGACATTGCGACTGGCTCAGAATGAGTAGTCGGGATGAGCTGAACTTCTTCCACGAGAACTGGTGCTCAGAGGCTTTAAACAAGAAACAACAAGAGGAGTAGAAGGAGAGTACATTTGGACATGACGGTCGATTAACCATCATCATCATCTCAGCGTTAATCCCAGTCACATCCGAAGCTTTCTCAGCTTTGGAGTCTGGGGTCCGCTTTACCAGTCTAACTGCTGATTTTGGCTAAACTTCGATATTTTCCGTGAAGCGACTGCCGTCTGACCTGCACATCTCGAAGGAGATGTCGAAGCATTGCAGTTAGACGAATTGTTGGACTTTTGAGGGCTCCAACAACCCGTAACGACTGCCATTAGATGTTCGTATGGCAACCCAGACCAACGATTTAACGTGCTTTTCGAGGCACGACCAAACCAGTGCAAGTATTCATATTCATGCATACTAATATGGCCGCGTTCGCTACCGCTACGCCACGGATGCTGTCTGACATGACGGTCGTTTAATAACAATAATAAAGGGGATTTCTTCAAAAACTTTTAAAAGTAAATAAAGTTTCATTTGCTTTATTTATTTTAGCTAGTCTAACCATAGATTTTTTATATCAATGAGTCCAAGTCTTTTCCAACCTTATGAAGTGCGTGGGAGTCGCCATTATCAACCCATAGACAAGAGAAGAAGGTTCCTGTTAGCCACAATGAGATAATTGTACAGTAGTGCTGCCCCGGGACATTGAGGGTTAGGGGGTTTTTGCAGAGTTCGCGAAAGTAATTAGTTGTTAGCGAAAATAGTTTTCTTTTTATCGACAAGAAAATGTGTTGAATCGAAAATCAAATATGTAATACCTTAATATACCTAAATGAGATTTCTTAGAGAGTAGAAATTTAAAATACAGGGTGGCGCAATAGAACGTGCATTTTTAAAATAATTATTTAAAAATAAATCCAAAAGGTATAGTTAAAATAAAACTAAGCAATTATTAAGTGATAACTGAAGTTTATTTTTAAAAAATAACATCATCTAAATGATGACCCTCTCTACGTTGGCACTCCTCTAACCGCAAACGGAAATTAGCGAAAACTTTCTTAAGTAGTGCTGGTGTGATTGCTGCCATTTCACCACGAATATTCTCCTTGAGCTGACTGATGTTTCTCGGATTATTGGTGTAGACTTTGTGTTTGAGGTATCCCCACAAAAAAAGTCAGGAGGCGTCAAGTCTGGACTGCGCGGAGGCCATGGGATATCACCTCTTTTCGAAATCAGTTTGCCAGGGAACATCTGCTTCACAACCGCCATGGAGTCATTTGATGTGTGACTGGTAGCTCCGTCTTGTTGGAACCAAGTCCTAGAGTTCTTTATTCTTGAATTTTCAAGTTCTGGGGCCAAAAAACCTTCCAACATCGCAACATAGCGTTCGGTATTAACAGTGATGTTTTGCCCCCGTGCGTTTTCAAAAAATAAGGACCAATTATTCCTTTGGCAGAGATTGCGGCCCAAACTGTCACTTTAGGGCTATGTAACGGTTTTTGATGTTTGAGTCTGGGATTCTCACTATTCCAATAACGACAATTTTGGCGGTTTACGAACCCATTCATATGAAAATGTGCCTCATCAGAGAAAAGGATGTTTTCAAATTTGAAAACCGATTGAGCATTTCATTAGCAAATGTGAGCCGTGCTATGAAGTCAGAGTCTTTCAATTCTTGAGTTAATTGCAGCTTGTATGGATGCAATTTAAGATCCAAGTTTAAAATTCGTTGCAAACTTCGTCGCGATATGTTTAGGACAGACGATCTCTTGCGAGTAGACATTTGTGGATCTTCTCGTACCGACTGCTTAACACTCTCAATATTGTCTTCGGTCCTAGATGTGCGTGGACGACCTTTTGCGTGTGGTTTAAACGTCGATCCAGTCTCTTCAAACCGCTTTATCCAGATTTTAATTAAATTAGCACTCGGAGCCTCCCTAATTTGCCGTACACCATACTCAGAACAAAATAGTCGCCTGACAACTACGTACGAACGAGAGTTTTCGTAAAATGCGCGCACGCAAAATGCGCGACGCTTCCCGTCGAAGTGACTCATAGTGACTAAAACTTCATGAACCGCGCTACCCAACGATATCGGTCTTCCCTCGCCCACGCCCCTTCTACCCCGCAAAAAAAGATGATGCAATATGCACGTTCTATTGCGCCACCCTGTACTATGTGAAAAGAATATCTCAACTCTGGGTCTAATTCGAGGTGTCTCAGTTACGATAGTTATGAGTTCCAAAACAAAATTCGGTTCTCTTAGATAAGACATGTTACTTTACCAAACTGTTAGAATTAAGATATTTACAAGCGTCTCAGAATAACTTTGGATTCGGAGGAGAGGCGTGCGAATTGGCGACCCAGATTTGATTCAAAACGGTCTCCAAAGCCAGGCCGAACAGGCGAAGAGAAGCCAGCGTGTCGTTGTTCTATAGGATGTATTTTGGAGAGTGTGCAAGGGCACGGCATGACTTAACTCCCCCATCTCCGTTCCATCATCAGACGACCCATCGTACGGCTAGTATCCACCCTTACATTGTTGATACCACTACGATCCGGACGAAGCGTTTCGCCTCCTCTTTTATACCGCCTACATCGAGGAACTGGAATGTCTGACTTAATTTAAGTGCCTTCAAAGCTAGAGTGAATAGGCTCTTAATAAACTAGCGTGCTTTACCATCAACGATTGCATCACTGCTTATCGTTTAAGCACTGGTTTATAATTGTAAAAAAAAAATTCTTTCTGCCCATTTTGCGTAAGGATAGTTGAGTATGTGTCGTGGTGGCCTAGTGGTTAAAACATCAGCCTCTCAAGTATGAGTGTGAGGGTTCGATTCCAGGTCAGGCAAGTACCAATGTAATTTTTCTAAAGTTATATGTACTTTCTAAGTATATCTTGGACACCAATGACTGAAGGTGAAGGATGTATGTGGCTGACTTTATTCTTCAATAAGTTGTTGCATGAAGGAGGGATCCCACAAGAATGGTGCAATAGTTCACTAGTGCCCATCTTTAAGAATAAAGGTGATGTACAGGACTGTAACAACTATCGAGGGATAAAGCTCATGTCACATAGTATGAAGGTATGGGAGAAAGTGATTGAGAAAAGATTGCAAGAGGAGAGTGAGATTACCCCAAACCAGTTTGGGTTTATGCCAGGTCGAGGAACAATGGACGCCACTTTTGCACTCCGCCAAGTGTGCGAGAAGTACAGACGTGCACACAAGAACTTGCACATGGTGTTCATTGATCTGGAGAAAGCGTATGATAGGGTACCTCGTGATGTGCTGTGGTGGGCCCTGAAAGAGAAAGGTTTGCCTGGGAAGTATGTAGAGTTAATTCGTGCTATGTACAGTCGATCTCGTACCTACGTCCTGTCGGCTGCTGGCAATACCGACGAGTTCAGTGTGGCGGTAGGCTTGCACCAGGGATCGGCTTTAAGTCCGTACCTCTTCCTGTTGATTATGGACGCTCTTACGTCGGACATCCAGGAGGAGGCACCCTGGTGCATGCTGTTCGCCGATGACATTGTTCTCGTCGGTGAAGATGGACCTGAGATCCAGAGCAGATTGGAGAAATGGCAACAGAAGCTGGAGAATGTTGGCTTGAAAATCAGCAGAACCAAAACCGAATATATGTTCTGCGATTTCGGCGGTCTCTCCACTTCTGGAGCCATAGCCCTTGATGGCGCACTCCTACCAATCTGCTCCGACTTTCGGTATCTCGGTTCACTCGTGCAAAGCGATGGCGAAATAGATCGGACGGTTTAGCACAGAATTAACACTGGGTGGATGAAATGGCGGCAGGTCACGGGAACAATTTGCGACTCCCGCATTCCCCTTAAACTTAAGGGGAAAATATATAAAACCATGATCCGACCTGCTGTCTTGTATGGATCAGAATGTTGGGCTACGAAAGGGATGAATGAAAGGCAATTGCATGCAGCCGAGATGAGAATGCTAAGAGGGATGTGTGGTGTTACACGAATGGATAGAATAAGAAATGAGTACATAAGAGGAAGTCTGAAAGTGGCACCGGTAGCTGAAAAGTTGTGTGGAAATCGGTTGTCATGGTACGGGCATGTGTTACGGAGAAATGAGGAGAATGTCGTGAGGAGAGTTTTAATTATGAATGTTGATGGCTATAAGAGTAGGGGAAGACCAAAGAAACGATGGATGGAATGTGTGAAGGATGATATGGCTAAGAAGGGGATGACTGCCGAGATGCCTTCTGATAGGGATGTATGGAAGAAAAAGACATGTTGCGCCGACCCCAAATAAATTGGGACAAGGGCAGGACAATGATGAGAATGATGAATGACTGAAGGTGAAAGAAAACATCTTGAGGAAATCTGGACTTCATAAGTCTGAAATCGCCAACCCGCACTGAGCAAGCGTGGTGATTATGCTCAATCCTTCTCTGTATGAGAGGAGACCTGTGCCCAGCAGGTGGACTACCTATAAAAGGTTGATGATGATGATGATGAGTTGAGTATGAAATTAATTAGAAACCTAATTACTATAACGTGCTAACTACTAGCTCAACAAAAAATATTCTTCAACCAGCCTTTCGCCTTTTTCGATATTCGCCAGCGACCCGCCAACCCCTCTAACAAATTCTCGCCGGCGGCTACAAAACGGTTTACTTTTCCACTTACTTTGAGTCCGAACGCACTTTTAATAATGATAGCCAACTTCACTTGGTCTACCCTGCCTTCAATGCCCAGTTCTAATTGACCCTCATTTGTCTTCATAAAGAACTGTGTTAGAGGTCGACGTATGCTGGTCTTTTGATCAAATATTGCCAATAATTTTTGAACTCTTTGTTAAAACTGTTAGCATTGTTTTATGGACCAAGTTAAGTTAGACATTATAATGATAAATTCACCCTTGTTCAGACGTAGATAAGGTTCATTTTTGCAGAATTTTCAATCTTCTTTTCAAGACAATTTTTTTTTTAGAATGTTTTTGACCACACTGTCCTCCCATACTAGTAAAGAAAGAATAACCTTGGAGTTTCTCCCTTGATCTTCTCCATAGGAAATGTCGAGTTGGAACAATGCACCAACCTTCTGAGAAAACCTGTCCTGAACACAAGTATCACCACTAAAAGCCATTTTAAACTGACCTCGACTTTCCAACAATATCTTCAAATTCGGATGCCTAATTACACTGGACGTAAATTTACCAGCAACAATTGACCTCCATTTTCTTACATTAAGTAGTAACATAGAGGTCTTTATAAACTGGTGTAGTGATACCACAGTTAAAAGCTTCTGTAAGTGAGTGGGCAGAGTTCAAGGTAAAGTGGCCATCGTTTATATGAAACGTAATTACCCTAGTGGGGATTATTAAATACATTGTGTTGGCTAAAAGCTATGGACAATTATGTGTGGGGTGTATGTGTGTGTGGGGGATTGTGTATGTGTGACATACATGGATAGTAATGGTAGCGTGTTTTGTTTTAATTCTGCATTCTCAACCATCGTACTGTCAATATTAGGTCCTTACATATGAAATTGGCGTTTTGTATGGGAGGAATAAAAGTCGTTTATTTTTTAATATAGTATATTTATTTAATCAAAGTATGATCCATTGCTATCTATGCACTTCTGCCATCTCATAGGTAGTTCGTTTATGCCTTTTCTAAAAAAAACATTAGGACGGGAATCCATAAAATCTTTGAAAGCTGTTTCTCTGCAGCTAACTCGGACGTAGTATGCGATGGATCCGCTTCCACAATAGCCTTCAATTCTTCAGTGTCGACTTTGGTCTCCGGCCGTCCACGGGGATTGTTCTGTAGGTTGAAATTTCCAGAACGAAAACGTTGGAACCAAAAACGCTCTGTGCTTTCTGCAGCACTGGTGCTACGGCGGAACATATAAGTATACGTAAATAATGCGAAATTTTAAATTTTCCATTTTGTAATTAAACTTAATGACGCAGAGAAAAAACCAAAAGAAAAACAGAACCAAAAGAAATACGGTTTTCAAGACACAAATTGATGAGTAAATAGCTGTATAAATTTGAATTTGGAATTCTAAACCAAAGAGGAGATATTTGAGATCAAAGTGGCCAGTACGACAAAACGCCAATTTCATATGTAAGGCCCTAATATTTAGGTTGGAGTTGATTTGAAGTAAGTTATCATTTCAACTTATGTTAAGGGTTTGGCACTATTGGACAAATCACAATTAAGTCAAATTGTGACTTGTCCAAAAGTGGCAGTGGGCAGGGCGCATTGCTCGTAGAACCGATGGCCGATGGGGCAGTAAGGTTCTGGAGTGGCGGCCATGGCCACGTACCGGAAGACGCAGCGTTGGGAGATCCCCAACAAGGTGGACCTGGTAAAGGTCGCGGGAAGCCGATAGATGCGGGCAGCACAAGACCGGTCATCGAAGAAAGCTTTGGGGGCGGCCATTGTCCAGCAGTGGACCTCTATAGGCTGAAGGAAGGAAAGAAAGACAAGTCACTACAATCAACTCATCATCATCATCATCTCAGCCTTAATCCCAGTCGCATGCGAAGCTTTGGAGTCTGGGTTCCGCTTTACCAGTCCAACTGCTGATTTTGGCTAAACTTCGATATATTCCGTGAAGCGACTGCCGTCTGACCTCCACAACCCGAAGGCGATATCAAAGCACTGCAGTTAGACCAATTGTTGGACTTTTGAGGGCTCCAACAGCCCGTAACGACTGCCATTAGATGTTCGTATGGCAACCGGGACCAACGGTTTAACGTGCTTTCCAAGGCACGACCACTACTGCACTCAACTCATTCGGCTATTATTTTCTACGTCGCTGCCCAATCCTATGACATTATAAAACGTTGTATTTTTTTTTTTAATTTTTATTTATTTAAAGAGGGTTTTAATCTATACAGACTATGCCACCCTAAAAAACATTGTTTTTATTATACAATTCAGTAAAAAATTATAGGCATGTATCCAAGGTAAAAAAATAAAAAAAATAATTAGTCCGTTTTGTAGATAATAAAAAAATTAAGACTCGTATTTTTTATTTTGTCGAAATTACCAAAAACTACTGAGATATAGCGTATTTAAGTTACGGAGTGGGGGCTAATGGCGTCACGCCGTAGTACAAAATATGTACCACGGCGTGACGTCATGAGACATTTCAAATCAATATATCTCCTAACTATTTGAATGAAAGAAAAAATAAAAAATACGTGTTCAATATTTTTTATAAATCTATCTGATGGACATTAAATTATTTTCTAGCATACAACCCAATAGGGTATTTGACTAAAAAAACTAATTAGTCCGTAAGTCAGATTTTCAAAAAATTCTAGACACGTATTTTCTTTTTTCTTATAAACAAAAAATGAAGACGACACAGTGCGTTGAAAACTCGTGTGACGTCACTGCACGCTACACTTTTTAGCGGCCAGTGACGTCACCAGTCACCACTCCTGATCTATGATGCCCTTTATATTTGTCATTTTTTATTGATTTGATAAACCAAAATATACGTATCCAATATTTTTCTATAATCTGAATGACGAACTAAATAGAATATTTTTGTTTTTACCCAGGAAACATCCCTATTGTAGGACAGGATTGAAAAAAACATTTTTCCGTCACTTGTGTCTGATAATCTTGATTATAATAAAAGGAATTCAATCAACCCAAGTAAACGAACTTAACTATACATGATAGAACTTATAATAACACATAAGGCACATCACAAAGCACTTAACTACAAAAGGGCCAGCCATTCGATCATTTAACCACTGTTTATGATCATTAAAGTACCCCAGTACCCCACCTATGGGAATTCCCCTCCCTAGCGACTACTCTCATTGGGGGGATCGGAGGAACAAATGTACCAGAAGATGAAAAATTTATATTCCGTAAAATTGGTCCTGTTTTCAAACAGTTGTTTAGACAATTTTTTTATTAATGCTTTGGTCTCTTGTGGTTTTGTTAGAATGTCGTCGTTATAATAGTGGATGAAAGTATTTTTTGTGGAGTTTTTTTTTAATGTTATAAACTAGTGCTAGACCGCGATACCGCCCGATGGTAAGGAGTGATTTAATCGTTGATGGTAAAGCGCGGCGCGCTAGTTTATTAAGAGCTTATTCACTCTAGCCTTGAAGACATTGCAATCATAAACATCATCATCATCAACTTTTTATCGTCCAACTGCTGGGCACAGGTCTCCTCTCATACAGAGAAGGATTGAGCGTAATCACCACGCTTGCTTAATGCGGGTTGGCGATAAAAAAATCATAAAATCATAAACATAGTTATTCTTCATTACCACCCACCAGACAAAGTCTTGCCGCCAAACGATTCATCGTATTCCGGCATGACGTCCGTTGAAGCCATCCGTAGGACGGGTCTGAGCAATTGTGTTGCGATGTTTGCCGGGTACGATGCACCAAATGTTGTTGTGTCGGGAGTTTGGTCGTGGAGGGTCTCCAGATCAATCTCCCTCTAGAGCAGCATCGTTGATCGTGTTGTTGTGTTTAAAATTGCATCACCTCGCATAACTACCATTTTCCCTCCTATTTACTCAGTTTTTTTTAATGAATAGGCTGTAACATTGCATCACTGCTTGCCGTCAGACGGGATTGTGGTCAGGCACTAGTTTACTTATAATATATAAAAAAAAATTACGCAGTATAAAAGACGAGGCGAAACGCTTCATCCGGATCGTAGTGGTGTTAACAACGTAAGGGTAAAAACTCGCCGTACGACGGGTTGTCCGATGATGGAACGGACCTTTTTAGGATGTTCACTTTTAATTGGCTATTATTTAATTGTTTGTTATTTTGAATTAAAACAAACTTACAATTGGCTGAAACAAAGGAGCTTTTAAGAATGCTTTTTTATCCTACAGTAGCTACAATATCATCATTTGCTTAGAATTTTTATCCTACAGTAGCTACAATATCATCATTTGCTTAGAATTTTTATCCTATAGTAGCTACAATATCATCATTTGCTTAGAATTTTTATCCTACAGTAGCTACAATATCATCATTTGCTTAGAATTTTTATCCTACAGTAGCTACAATATCATCATTTGCTTAGAATTTTTATCCTACAGTAGCTACAATATCATCATTTGCTTAGAATTTTTATCCTACAGTAGCTACAATATCATCATTTGCTTAGAATTTTTATCCTACAGTAGCTACAATATCATCATTTGCTTAGAATTTTTATCCTACAGTAGCTACAATATCATCATTTGCTTAGAATTTCACAACTATTTCTGTTAATATTTAAAAACCAAAATTATTAATATTTAAAAATAATAGTAAAGTATCCATACACTGAGTGATCGATGAATGTATGCAATGAAAATCTTTGCTGCGCTAGCAGAACTTACTTAATAACTATGTGTAGTGTTGGGGTCACCAAGATACAGGCTGCGCCTAGTTTGGGACCCACTGTTAATCCATACTAATATTATAAATGCGAAAGTAACTCTGTCTGTCTGTTGGTCTGTCTGTCTGTCTGTTACGCTTTCCCGCTTAAACCTCTCAACCGATTTTGATGAAATTTGGCACAGACAATCTTTAGACCCTGAGAAAGAACATAGGCTACCTTTTATCCCGGAAAAATTTGATGTTCCCGAGGGAAATCTAAAAAGCGCAATATAACCGAACACCACGCGGGCGAAGCCGCGGGCGGAAAGCTAGTTCGAACTAAATGAAAAGCTCTTCTGCTGTTTTAACTGCATGCCATTTCTTGTAATTTAAACCAAGTGTAAGCCTAATAAATAATTGTTTTTTTTTTTGGTGTCAGCTTGCAGTCTCACCGCATGTAGCTGAGGTCCAGTATTTACCTGAACTCCACAACTCAGTTAAGGCCTACGCAGACCAGGATGGCAAGAGAAATTGCCGTTTGCCACTCAGGCTCAGCGCAAATGGGCCACCGACCACAGCCACCGGTGGCCAGCGACGGCGACTTTTTAACATATTTAGTACTAGCTTTCCGCCCGCGGCTTCGCCCGCGTGGAGGTCATTTATATCGCGCTTTTTAGATTTCCCTCGGGAATATCAAATTTGTCCGAGATAAAAAATACCCTATTATTTAATGCGGACTTCTAACTTTACGTCTGCAAAATTTCAAAGCAATCGGGTCAGTAGTTACGCCGTGAAAGCTAAACAAACAAACAACCAAACAAACTTACTTTGCTATCCATACTAATATTATAAATGCGAAAGTGTCTCCGTCTGTCTGTCTGTCCGGCTTTCACGCCAAAACACTGAACCGATTGTAATGTTTGGTACACAGATAGTCTATAGCCTGAGAAAGGACATAGGCTATATAACATCCCGCTATGACCAATAGGAGCAGAGCAGTAACAAAAATGTTGCGAAAACGGGTTCTAACGCGGACGTACTACATATTGCTCCCGCGGGCAACAGCTAGTTTATATATTAGTAAGGATAGACGCGCCGCACACGTGTATCCGGTGGCGGCCACTCGCTACAGTAGTGTCTGCGACTCGCCACTAGTGGTCACTACGTGCCACACAAAACGCCGACACCCGCCACTATTTTAACTCGTGCTACAGGGAAACATGACGTTTCCCTGTAGCACGAGTTAAAATTGGATGCATCCAATACAGGCGGCGACGGCCTCGTCTACATCTTCTGCTTATTAACAAAAGCGCGGCATAAGTTACCACCCGTCAGACAAAGTCATGCCGCCAAGCGATTCGTCGTGTTCATGATGTCTGGTGAAGCCGTACGGAGGACGGGTCTGAGCAGTTGTGTTGCGATGTACGTGCCGGGTTCGATGCGCGAAATGTGTTGTTGTGTTAGGAGTTTGGTTGAGGAGGGCCTCCAGATCTCCCTCTGGCGCAGCATCGTTGGTCGTGTTGCTGGGTTTAACATTGCATCACCGCGCTCAACTGCCGTCTTCCTTCCTATTTACTCAGTTCTTTTGAGTGAGTAGGTTTAATAAACTAGCGTGCCTTACCATCAACGATTGCATCACTGCTTACCATCAGGTGGGATTGCAGTCAAGCGCTAGTTTGTAATATAAAAAAAAAGAATCCATCTTCAGACTGCGCAGCAACGATCGGGTTATAAAATGTGGCGGCTTCCAGACACCGGTGGCTTACGCTCGCTTCTGACACTTTTGGAAATGTGGCGGTAGCGCGCGACAGACACCGGTGGCTGTGGTCGGTGGCCCATTTGCACCTAGCCTTAGATACCGCGGCATTCCAGGACTTTGTCACGTACCCCACAGTATTTCACCATGAGCGCCGGAGTAGGTGGCATACTGTTGCTACCGCAGTACACGGGAGCCTGTGGTGCGGCTTTTAATGCCGCGCGATAAAATCCCTTTCAATGCCATGGCATCATTTTAAAGCATAGCAATTTATTTCGTATTTCTGTAACAGTACGGTTCAATGTCTATTAGTAAAAGATAAAATACCTTGCCATGCCCTCCCGGTCTGCGTAGGCACTTATAGTCCGGGAGGCAGCGGCTATTTTCATTAGTGTTTTTATGCCGATCGTTACTTCACAATACTAGTGAAGAAGCTGTTCCTGATGACGAAAGTGAAGGTCAGCTGACGCACCTGCGGGGGCGCTTGCTATGAGACCCCATAGAACACGTGAAAAAAAAATAATCTGAAAAATATTTTATACCACATAAAACTTTTTTCACGTGTTATTGACATTGATTACAATTAAAAGAAAATAGTCAGCTGCACGGCTGAGGGTGGATTATGCGTCAGCTGAGCGTGCGAACTAGCCAAAAAAATAAAAAAATAAAATTATTTTATGCCGATTGAAATTTTTTTTACATGATTTTAGACATCTACAGAAACTTGATATTGATAATCAGCTGCATATACAGTGGGGGAAAACACGTCAGCTAGAGCAGGAATGTATGACTGTGCGCATATATCTCTATGACTCGCGGAATTTTTAATGCTCCGACTGACGCCTTTCCCCCCAACGGACAATCAGCTGACGAATATTTTCTTGTATCTATATATTAACACTCTAATATTTATACATTTCATGTCGTCTTTTAACAATTTACCCAAGATTTACCTTACAGGTTATTGTCTTCCGTACTATAAGTATTTTACACCTGCGTTCCTGCGTCCCTCTCCCCAAAAGGGACAGCTGCGTTTCGCCTTATTCCTTCATTTATACCCAACAGTTGAAGTAAGACATTCAGTTGAAGTAAGACATTCTGACAGCCTCCGTGGCGTAGCGGTAGCGGACCCCAGACTCCAAAGCTGAAAAGGCTTCGGATGCGACTAGGATTAACGCTGGGATGATGATGATGAGTTGAAGTAAGACATTCCTACTAAGAGAACGTGTGGTGTTATTTGAAAAGAAAATAACGTCAATACAGCCATTTTGTGTGTTTTGTAATAAAAAAAGTCTTATTGAAAGCCGTCTTATTTAAAGTCTTTTAAAAGTCTTATTTTCACTGCTGATACAATGCAGAAGTGTAAAAACATATTAGAAATACGTCAAACTATAGATTTGGCAATGAGTGATGCGAAAGTGCCGTCCGTATGGCAATACCGATGACTGCAATCCATTGAACTTGCAAAAAAGAATCGATGGTTCGTTGTTCCCGCCCTGTAAAGCTGAACTGCAACAACATTTTTTTCGAACGGCATACAGAGTGGTGCTGACAATACGACAATAAATGAAAACACAGACCATGCTGGTTTATAGGAATAATCCTGAACCATAGAAAAAAACCTAGCAACAAAAATAAAAAAATGAAAATCACAAACAAACTAAATCTCATAAAATTGCAAACGGAATAGAACATCCTTTAAAATATTGGTTCAATGACCTCCAATCAGCGGGCGACAGCGCGTTACTGTATCGACTTGCTTTTTCGCGCCTTTATTATTAAAGTTAGTACCGCTGGATGCGGCGGTCATCAACCTGTAAGCGCTTCCTTATCAACATGTACATCATGTAGAAAACGTGAAAAATGATTTCCTGTGACTAAACTAATGGATATATTTATATATTTTTTATGGGTACACTGATAATGTGTTGAGGTACATGATGTTTAATTTATTGTCGTATTGTCAGCACCACTCTGTATATCGCCCACCTTTGGAGCCATGCTCACCGTTCCATGCCAACTGACCTGTTGCCAACTGAGTATGGATGGGAAGAATCTGATGAAAAACATTATTTTAAATGGTTTATGGGTGATCAATTGCCGCTATCCATCACTAGCATCACTAATCTCGACATGAACCCACATGGTATGAAAAAAATTATCTTCTTTTGATTTCTGGCAAATAATATTTACCTACATGATTTTGTTAATTAATTGACTGATATTTTTACAGAGGACGACGAAACCGAGAACGATGGAGTGTGTGACATAAGCATCGAGAATTGTGATGACGACAGTGATGCAAACGAAGATGATTCATAAAAAAATATTTGTTTGATGTATATTACGATTTTTATGTTAATTGTAATAAAAATAATCGAATAAAATTACGTTTAAATTAATCCGAATATTACAAACTAATAGAAATCATATTAATGTTGTTACCGCTTCACTCCCATGAATCTTGGGTAAATTGTTAAAAGACATGAAATTTTTGTAATATATAGATACAAGAAAATATTCGTCAGCTGATTATCCGTTGGGGGGAAAGACGTCAGTCTGAGCATTGAAAATTCCACGAGTCGTAGAGATATACTCGTATGCGCGCAGTCATACATTCCTGCTCTAGCTGACGTGTTTTCCCCCACTGTATATGCAGCTGATTATCAATATCAAGTTTCTGTAAATGTCTAAAATCATGTAAAAAAAATTTCAATCGGCATAAAATAATTTTATTTTATTTTATTTTTGGCTAGTTCGGACGCTCAGCTGACGCATAATCCACCCTCAGTCGTGCAGCTGACTACTTTCCTTTAATTGTAATCAATGTCAATAACACGTGAAAAAATTTCATGCGGTATAAAATATTTTTCAGATTTTTATTTTTTAACGTATTCCGCAGCTTCCCAATCTCGCATCCACCGCAACTGGACCAGCTGACGATCGATTTCGTCATAAGCCACATGCATTCTGTCTTCTATATTAACATCAGCCGGCATAAAATGACTTGTTTAAAAAGCCGCTGCCTCCCGGACTATTACTGGATAACACAATATCTCTTAGTAAGTTGTTGGATAGTTTTGGCGGGAAAGTTAAGCCGACTGTCACGCTCATTTTTCAATGGACTTTTAAATTATTTATAGTGTTATAGGTATGTAATAAATAAAAGTGCGTGATTTATGTAGTAAAACTAAAAAGTGCATTCAGTAAATTATTCATTCAAACGATCTTTTTCCTAAATGGCCTGGGGCCTTGGATGTTTATCTATATCATCATCATCATCCTAGCGTTAATCCCAGTCGCATCCGAAGCTTTATCAGCTTTGGAGTCTGGGTTCCGCTTTACCAGTCCAACTTGCTGATATGGCTAAACTTCGACATTTTCCGTGAAGCGACTGCCGTCTGACCTCCACAACCCGAAGGCGACGTCGAAGCATTGCAGTTAGACCAATTGTTGGACTTTTGAGGGCTCCAACAACCCGTAACGACTGCCACTAGATGTTCGTATGGCAAGCGGGACCAACGGCTTAACGTGCTTTCCGAGGCACGACCAGACCAATGCAAATATTCATATTCATGCATACAAATATTTGCACTGTGCGGGGATCGAACCCGCGCCACCTTGCGCAGCGGCCGCGTCCGCTACCGCTACGCCACGGAGGCTGTCCGTGCACGACATAATTATCTATATTAATATAGAAAGCTGAAGAGTTTGTTTGTTTGTTTGAACGCGCTAATCTCAGGAACTGCTGGTCCGATTTGAAAAATTCTTTTTACTTTGGATAGCCTATTAATCCAGGAAGGCTTTAGGCTACATAACATCACGCTGCGACAAATATCTATCATAGCTAACTAACTTCATATATATTTTAATTTATGCTTTCCTGTCTTTTGTCTGTCATGTTTATCTTATCATCAAAATGTGTCTCAATAAATTTATTTCTTTTATAAAGAAAAGGCAACACTGGACTTTTTCAGTTTAGTTCATGAACAATGAAATCAGTGCCAGTGCAAAACCGCCTTAACCCACCGACATAGTTTGAAAATCAAGCGGATGTTTATCTATATATGTATCTATTATAAATATGAACCTTGGGCAAGATGGAGCGACGACATCAAAAAGGTGGTTGGTAGTGGCTGGCGGAGAACTGCTCAGGATCGAGCTTGTTGGCGTGCCATGAAGGAGGCCTATGTCCAGCAGTGGACGAGTAGAGGCTGATTATGATGATGAAGTTTTAACCACTAGGCCACCTCGACTAGGTATACCAATATGCAAGCACCAATGTAACTTTTAAAAGTTATGTGTACTTTCTAAGTATATGGACACCAATTACTGAATACAAGGTGAAGGAAAACATCTTGAGGAAACGTGGACTTTAAGTCTGAAATCGCCAACCCGCATTGAGCAAGCGTGGTGATTTCGCACAACCCTCTCTATTCTCTGTATGACAGGAGACCTGTGCCCAGTAGTGGGACGATAAAAAAGGTTGATAATGATGATGATGTTATTAGACGGCCGACAAAACCTTAAAAAAAAGCTCGAGCCATCAGAATCAAATTCGCAAAACCAACCAACAGAAGCACAGATTTAAATCAAACATTCAGATAACTAAATAATCATGATATAAACCAACAAACAAATTTGTAACCCCACAATATGATATTATCATAACACCCCTTAATGGGGCAATAGGGGTACCACGGGGGAGGGGTGCTATGGGGCACGGGGTACCTACTGTTACATGATTTGGCTATTACTCCCCCTAACTGGTGGCGATTTTAATTTCTCCATTAATGGGCATATGTGATTATGACTTTCATCAAAAAGATGGCTTTACTGGGTGATTGTAACCATCATCATCATCTCAGCGTTAATCCCAGTCACATCCGAAACCTTTTCAGCTTTGGAGTCTGGGGTCCGCTTTACCAGTCCAACTGCTGATATGGCTAAACTTCGACATTTTTCCGTGAAGCGACTGCCGTCTGACCTCCACAACCCGAAGGCGACATCGAAGCATTGCAGTTAGACCAATTGTTGGACTTTTGAGGGCTCCAACAACCCGTAACAACTGCCACTAGATGTTCGTATGGCAACCGAGACCAACGGCTTAACGTGCTTTCCGAGGCACGACCAGACCAGTGCAAATATTCATATTCATGCATACAAATACTTGCACTGTGCGGGGATCGAACCCGCGCCACCCTGCGCAACGGCCGCGTCCGCTACCGCTACGCCACGGAGGCTGTCGTACTTCGTGGTTGTAACCAAACGTTAAAAAAAGAAGCTTGTGGTTAACCCAGCAGGATAATTGTATAACACATTCCGTATTTCACATCAGTAGCAAAGCCTCCGTAGCGTAGCGGTAGCGAAAGCGGCCGCTGCGCAACAAGACGCGTGTTCGATTCCCGCGCAGTACAAATATTTGTATGCATTAATATATTAATATTTGAAGTGATCTGGTCGTGCCTCGGGAAGCACGCTAAGCAGTCAGTCCCGGCTGCTATACGAACACCTAATAGCAGTCGTTACGGTTTGTTAGAGCCTTCAAAAGTTCAACAATTGGTCTAACTGCAATGCTTCGATATCGCCTGCGGGTTGTGGAGGTCAGACTGCAGTCACTTCACGGAAAATATCGAAGTTTAGCCAAAATCTGCAGTTAAACTGGTAAAGCGGACCCCAGACTCCAAATCTGAAAAAGCGTCGAATGCGACTGGGATTAACGCTGAGATGACGCAGTGTTGCAATTCTTAGGGTTATGTCGGTTACTCTCGTTCTTCTGCGGATCTCCTCAATCCTGATTTGATCACGCAGTGTAACCCCAAGCATAGCCCTCTCCATTGACCTTTGAGTGACGTTGAGCTTTTTTAAAAAGCCCATTGTTAGCGACCACGTCTCAGTTCCATAAGATGGCACTACGACTAAATTATGAACGAGAATAAGGTCTTCAGCTTGCGAGTTGATGTTCCTACTTCCTATCATCTTGTATACAATGGTTTAAGAAGTTAAAGGAATTTAATCAAGGTACACAAAATGTTAAACTTAAATGGCAGTGGTCAGGGCACATTGCTCGTAGAGCCGAAGGCCGATGGGGCAATAAGGTTTTGGAGTGGCGGCCACGTACTGGAAGACGCAGCGTAGGGAGGCCCCCAACAAGGTGGACCGATGACCTGGTGAAGGTCGCGGGAAGCCGATTGATGTGGGCAGCACAAGACCGGTCGGCGTGGAAAGCCTTGGGGGAGGCCTTGGGGGAGGCCTTTGTTCAGCAGTGGACATATATAGGCTGAAGAAGAATCAAGGTACAAGATACATATATGTATACGGAGGCGTATTAGTAGAAAAGCGGACTCCCCGGAACGCGGATAGCCCCTTAATCCAGGAAGACTTTAAACAATACAACATCACGCTGCGACCAATAGAAGCGGACGCGAAAGAAGTGGCTGGCGGCCGCTAGTTTAATACATATTTTAAGTTTAGCTGTCTTTTGTCTGTGGTGCTTATCTTATCATCAAAATGCGTCTAAATAAAAGTATTTATTTTACAAAGAAAAGGGTACACTGGACTTTTTTAGTTTAATTCATGAACAATAAAATCGTTGCCAGTGTAAAACCGCCTTAACCCACCCACATAGTTTGAAAATCAAGCGTAATACGTAACTCGAGCCTTAGGCAACCATAATTAACGACTTCAAAGCGGACTCGCATCGTTATTTCAACGTTATTTTAACGTTTATTTTCATCGTTATCCTTAACTAGGCTGTATGTGTGTCCACGGCTGCACGCGTACGGTTTTTAACAATGTAATGGATAGCAGAGATTTTATATTAATTTGGCTTTTTTGTTTGCTCACAAATATTAAAAATTTTGTTTATTTTATTTAGCACCTACTAGCTTTCCGCCCGCGGCTTCGCCCGCGTGAACTTCGGTTATAACGCGCTTTTTAGATTTCCCTCCGGAATATCAATTTTTTCCGGGATAAAAAGTACCATATTATTTAATCCGGACTTCTAACTTTACGTCTGCAAAATTTCAAAGCAATCGGTTCAATAGTTACGGCGTGAAAGCGGAACAAACAAACTCACTCTCCGATTTATACCTAATACTAGCTTTCCGCCCGCGGCTTCGCCCGCGTAAATTTCGGTTATATCGCGCTTTTTAGATTTCCCTCGGGAACATCAAATTTTTCCGGGATAAAAGGTAGCCTATGTCCTATCTCAGGGTCTAAAGATTGTGTGCTTTCCGCCCGCGTCTTCGCCCGCGTGGTATTCGTTTATATCGCGCTTTTTAGATTTCCCTCGGGAATATTAAATTTTTCCGGGATAACAGGTAGCCTATGTTTTTTCTCAGGGTCCAAAGATTGTCTGTGCCAAATTTCATCAAAATCGGTTGAGAGGTTTAGGCGGGAAAGCGTAACAGACAGACAGATAGACAGAGTTACTTTCGCATTTATAATATTAGTGTGGATATAGTATGGATTAGTACCTAAGGGTTAACATAGGCCACTGGTGATATTGATGTTTGTTTTTTTTTAAATGAAATTTATTTCCAAAAATTGTGGTACAGGCGCACATCAAACTACTGGAATCTGTCAAATTTCATTAATAGATTTTCATCTTTATTGTAATGTATAAACGTTCAAGGTTAATTGGGAATATTTGACAATTTTGACTATCTATACCGGCTAGGGTCTATATCTTGAGGTCTATAAGATAATAAAATTGGTACAGATGACAGCACACCGAGATACTACAATCTGTCATATTTCTTTATTACATTTTCAACTTTTTTTTTTTTACATATTATAAACCAGCGCTTGACCGCAATCCTGCCTGATGGTAAGCAGTGACGCAATCGTTGATGGTAAAGCGCACTAGTTTATTAAGAGCCTATTCACTCTAGCCTTGAAGACACTCAAATTGTAGTCCGACGGAAACACCGCCGCTGGCAAATTGTTCCAGTCCCGCGATGTACGCGGTGTCAACTATATTACCAAAGCATTAAACCAAGTTAAATGGTAGCCCATGTATTGTTCCAGGTTGTGAACTCTCTGTGTGCGAAGTCTCTTTCAAATTCGTCCAGCTCTTTTTGCGTGAAAAAATAGCGATCATCCATTTATTCATTGACACACTCACACCAACATATCTAATCTTCATAGAGCGATGCACCATTCATTTAGGCTCCCAACTATTCACATGCATACATATATCTGTTCCACTTACTGGTTATGCTCCTAAGTCCAAATGGCTATCATAAATAATATAAATGACGAGCTTGATGATATAAATAGTAATTCTTTTGTCTGCAGTCCAGAGGAATGTTTGAAATATTTCAATATTTCTAATGGTAATATTTCCCTGTTACATATAAATATACGTAGTGTGAACAAAAACTTTAGCCAGCTCCAAGTACTACTAAGTTCAACCAAAATTGACTTTGACATTGTCGTTTTAACCGAATGTTGGCTTAGTAAAGCTCCTTATCTACCAGCATTGGATGGTTTTGTGTCGCACTCGACAGGTATCAATGCGAATCAAAACGATGGCGTCATCATTTACACGAAACTAAGCCTACATAGCTACGTATGGGAACCGGAATTCAAGGGTGGAAATTGTCTCGTATGCCAAATAGACAAAAACTTTGCCGTGGTTGCTATGTACCGTTCTCCATCACTCAATTCAAAGGATAATTTCGATCATTTCATAACTAGCCTGAATAATGTCTATGACGGCTTATCTTCATGTCCTAATATCGTCACTGTAGGTGACCTTAATATTGATATTGGATCAGAAAACAGGGATGTCCGTAGTTTTGACTACTTAACTCTAAATGCCTCTCACGGTCTCATGCCAACCCATCTTTTCCCCACTAGGTTAGAACATTGTTTAGACCATATACTGCTAAAGTCTAACCTTTCATCAACTACAATTGTTTTGGATTCGTTTATAACAGACCATAAGGCCGTCCTACTTAATATTGCAAAAGCCAACCCACAACGGAAAACCTGTCACTACAACAATCGCATAAATCACGAAGCTGTTATGTTGGAGTTGGAAGAGGTCGATTTTGCAAGTATATACCAAATGGATGATGTTAATGTATGCATGAATGAATTCATAAATATAATAAAATCAGCCATTTCAAAACATTCGCAGATTATAAAAATTCCAAGGAAAAAAAGGATTATCAAACCATGGATAACACCTGGTTTGCTAAAATGTATACGAAATCGAGACAAAATGCACATAAATTCAAAAAAGACACCAGACAACCTGATTCTTAAAAGTACATACGCTCGGTACCGAAATTTTTGCAATGATTTGCTTAAAAAATTAAAGATTTCATATGAGCAGAGCGAACTAGAAAAAGGTAGTAAGAACCCGAAAAATTTGTGGAAAACAATAAAACAAATAACTAACACATCTAAAACGCATGTCAGTCCCTCAGAGCTGCTGGAAATACGAGATAATCCGAAATCCTCCGTTAACGAAGTATGTCACTTTTTTAGTACAATGGGGCAAAACCTGGCAGCAAACATTGCAACACAGAACCTAAGTCCGTCATCCCCAGCTAGTATGAGTGCCTTTATCGGGAACACCCCTCAACACTCCACATTAAATTCTCCTGCCATTTTGGATGTCGACGAAGCTGAAGTAGAATCAATTATCCTTCAATTACGGAATGACTGTGCGGTGGGTTGGGACGGAATACCATCGTCTATTCTTAAAAGCTGCCGACATGTATTGTTTCAACCACTAACTTACCTCTGCAACCGTTGCCTACAGACTGGAGTTTTTCCCGATGCCCTGAAAAAGGCAATCGTTCATCCTATCTACAAGGGGGGGAGTAGAAATTGTGTCAATAATTATAGGCCAATATCTGTTTTGCCAGCGCTGTCAAAAATTCTTGAGAAGATTCTCAATAAGTGTTTACGCAGCTTTCTTAACAAAAATCAGATTATTGCTGACAACCAGTATGGATTCCGACCAGGGCTGTCAACAGAAGATGCTGTACTGGATTTCACGCAAACGGTTGCTAAATGTTTGGATCAAAAAATAAAATGCCTAGGTATTTTCCTAGACCTTTCCAAGGCATTTGACACAGTTTCTATTCCCCTGCTTACCTCTAAGTTGGAGCTTCTTGGTGTGCGTGGCATATTACTAGACATTTTTAAAGATTACCTCAGAAATCGTACTCAATGCGTCAAAATTGAAGCGTACCTTAGTGACGAAGTATCAGTGACATATGGCGTTCCCCAAGGAGGTATCCTGGGTCCAACATTGTTCCTTGTTTACGTCAACGATCTGTGCAGAATGAGTCTCCCAGACTGTAATATATATGCGTACGCAGATGACACTGCTATTCTCGTGCAGGGACTTACGTGGGATATAATCAAAACAAAAGCTGAAATGGTTCTGGCTGTTGTAATGGCATGGCTCAACTCAAATTTACTTACACTTAACCTACAAAAGACTACATACATTCCTTTTGCAATACGTCGTAACACCGCACCGATAAATATCTTTAGTTTAACTGCTCACACATGCTCAAACACCTTAGGACCCTGTACATGCCCAACACTCACTAGAGCTGACAGTGTAAAGTACTTGGGAGTGCAGATAGACGATGGTTTACGATGGGACAAACAAATTGATGCCCTCACTACTAGAACCTTGCGCTTGATACACATTTTCAAGTCTCTCAGACAGTCGGCTAATGCTGATACTCTGAAAATCGTGTACTATGCTCTGTGTCAATCGGTCATTGGCTATTGTGTCGCTGTTTGGGGAGGTGCAGCAAAGACTATCCTTCTGAAAGTAGAGAGAGCACAGAGAGCCATTCTAAAAGTCATGACGAAAAAGCCCTATAGATACCCTACTACTGAACTCTATGCGGGTTGCAAAGTCCTTTCGGTTCGCCAACTCTTTGTGCTTAAATCGATTCTTAGAAAACACACCAGTCTTCCCAAGTCCGACCCAAACAAGCGAACATGTGTCATCCCGGGTACTCAGCACAAAACCTCTTTTGCCAAACGCCAGTTTTATACCCTAAGTGGGCACATTTACAGTAAAGTTCACAAACATCTAAAAATTATAGATTTAAACTCACACACATTAAAACAAACTGTAACAGAGTGGCTACTGCAGAAAGACTACACATACACGGAGTCTTTACTCACTTACCTCGCCTAGATGAAAAAAGCACACTTACAAACATATTCGTACATTCATCCATACACACTCACCCTATATCACACACACAGACTCATAATAAGCATATACCACATCACACCACACCACGACACATCCCTTCCACATTTTATTCGTACACGCATAACATAACTATTGCTGCTGTCAAGCTTGAACAAGTAGATCGACGCTGTCCACTGTTGTATAAAAATGATTAATTAATGAGCTAGCGATATATACTGTCTCTTAAAATACAGGTTAGCCTAGTTTAAGAGGCAGGGTTACTATAAATATGTACAGAATTTTTTGCAACACATTGTAATGCCTAGATTATGTCACCCATTATTTGTATCTACTTGTGTACATTTCTGTAACTATTGGTAAATAAACTTATTATTATTATTATCTCTTTATTTTTCCGTGTCTACATATCGCTTTACATTTTTAAATATTTATATAAAAAACATACAAAAACATTTAAAAATATAAAAAAATAGTGTTCCGTTATTATTATTATTATTAAGGCTCAAAATTTATTGGGAATATTTGACAGAATAGGGTAGCTTGACCTGCTGTTGTCCGTACGTAAGTCGTAGTTATTAAATTTAAATGTTCGAAGTATACATTCGACAAATAAAACTAATTTTAAGTTCAGTGCATCCTTTTCTTTCCATTTCTATAAGAAAAGGACAGAAGATAAAATGTCAGTTTAGACCTGTCAAATTAGTGCGCTCCTGACGTAAACTGGCGTATTTTTAGTCGCCATGTTTATAATCGCGTCTGAACTCATCATCATCATCTCAGCGTTAATCCCAGTCGCATCCGCAGCCCTTTTAGCTTTGGAGTCTGGGGTCCGCTTTACCAGTTTAACTGCTGAATTTGGCTAAACTTCGATATTTTCCGTGAAGCGACTGCCGTCTGACCTTCACAACCCGAAGGCGATATCTAAGCATTGCAGTTAGACCTAGATTGTTAGACTTTTGGGGTTCCAACAACCCGTAACGACTGCCACTAGATGTTCGTATGGCAACCGGGACCAACGGCTTAACGTGCTTTCCGAGGCACGACCAGACCAGTGCAAATATTCATATTCATGCATACAAATATTTGCACTGTGCGGGGATCGAACCCGCGCCTCCTTGCGCAACGGCCGCGTTCGTTACCGCTACGCCACAGAGGCTGTCGCGTAATAATCGCGTCTAAACTGTCTATGGAGAATGTGGAGTAAGTCACTCAAAGGGCAATGGAGAGGGCTATGCTTGGGGTTTCACTGCGCGATCTAATCAGGAATGAGGAGATTCGCAGAAGAACGAGAGTAACCGACATAGCCCGAAGAATTGCAACACTAAAGTGGCAGTGGGCTGGACACATTGCCCGTAGGACCGATGCCCGATGGGGCCGACGGGTTCTCGAGTGGCGACCACGCACCGGAAGACGTAGCGTGGGTAGGCCCCCGACAAGGTGGACTGACGACCTGGTGAAGGTCGCGGGAAACCGCTGGATGCGGGAGGCGCAGGACCGGTCGTCGTGGAGAACCTTGGGGGAAGCCTATGTCCAGCAGTGGACGTCTTTCGGCTGAAATAATGATGATGAAACTAAAATGTTATCTTCTATCCTTTTCTTAACAAAATGGACAGAAAAAGATAGACGTAACTTAAAATTAGTCTAGTTTGTGAACAACAGAATCGGCGCCATTGTTGGATTTATAGTACTTAGTAATCATCATCATCATCATCCCAGCGTTAACCCCAGTCGCATCCGAAGCCTTTTCAGCTTTAGAGTCTGGGGTCCGCTTTACCAGTCCAACTGCTGATATGCCTAAACTTCGACATTTTCCGTGAAGCGACTGCCGTCTGACCTCCACAACCCGAAGGCGACATCGAAACATTGCATTTAGACCAATTGTTGGACTTTTGAGGGCTCCAACAACCCGTAACGACTGCCACTAGATGTTCGTATGGCAACCGGGACCAACGGCTTAACGTGCTTTCCGAGGCACGACCTATACGACTATAGTACTTAGTAATATGAGGATATAACTCTAACACGCTCATTTCTACTATTGCTAAAAAGTTTGTTACTACCTAATCTAATCTAAGCGAAAATCAGTTGTCAAACATGTAAATAAAAACATTTTCTTTCATTCTTTCTAATTTTTACCAAGGCTATCCAAGCTGTTGATAATTGAGATCAAACATAGCTGTTTTAATTAAAAGGGTAGATCGATTACGTTCAAAAAAGTTAACATCGATCTCAGTCTCAATCTGACAAAAATATAGTCTTCTAATTTCGAAAAAAGATTTCAACTAGATTTTGATTTTGATTTAGACATCGTCATCTCAGCATTAATGGCAGTCGCATCCGAAGCTTTTTATTTCAACTTTGGATTCTAGGGTCCGCTTTACCAGTCTAACTGCTGATTTTGGCAAAAATTCGATATTTCCCGTGAAGCGACTGCCATCTGACCTCCACAACCCGAAGGCGATATCGAAGCATTGCAGTTAGACTAATTGTTCGACTTTTGAGGGCTACAATAACCCGTAACGACTGCCATTAGATGTTCGTATGGCAACCGGGATCAAAGGCTTAACGTGCTTTCCGAGGCATGACCAGACCAGTGCAAATATTCATATTCATCTATACAAATATTTACACTGTGCGAGGATCGAACTCGCGCCTCCTTGAGCAGCGGCCGCGTTCGCTACCGCTACACCACGGAGGCTATTGCAACAAATTTTAGTGGCAGCCATAAAATAAAACTAGATTTTAATAATAACGTGACGTTTTATAATAGGATAATATTATAAGGTCTTCTGGTTACCGTTTTACTCTTAGCAGCTGTCACCAATAGCTTTATAAACCCTCCCTGGATACTAAACGCAGCAATTCCATAAACACAGTAAGGTTACCTATTGTAAATCTAATAATTGTCATCCACTCACAATTATCTTGTCCAAACAATTATTACACTACAATAACCAACAATGAAATGTCCACAAATCGTTATTATTGCAAATTACCGCCATCTGCTTTAGTTTGACAGATCCCAAAGGGTTTTGGCGCGCTCCTACCAACTGTCAAGCGGCCATCTTGCGGCCATAGACAAATATTTGCAATTTTACGCGCCATTGATCCCTGTTTTGTTAAATTAGCCGCGTTTAATCCGTTTTTAGTTTACAATGGACGGCTTTTGCCCAATAAATGTTATCTTTATTTTAAAATATGATATGGTTGTTTTATTTTCAAGCCTTTGTGTTCGATTTTCGGTACTTTTTGAGTGGTCATGTGTAAAAGTTGATTTTTTTAAATCGCTTATGTTTAATGCCAGACGGTTCTGGTTTACATGATTAGGTACCTGATATATCATAACGTTTGAATTGAGTTCTGTTTTGTCTAAGTTATGGTTTTAAAACTATTTTGTACTATATCTTAGACTGCTTTAGCAAGGTGAAATGCAGCCGAGCGTTTCTGTAAAAATTGTCACACGGAAATTAAACTAATGCTTGACCGCAATCCCACCTGATGGTAAGCAGTTGGGTCAGGGTTGCGGGTTGGTTAAACAAGAAACCGTGGCCCTGGCACACAGGCAAGTGAAGGAACACGGGTGGATTTTAGTCAGTACAAATCTGACACGCCCTTCCGCTTCGCCCAGAGCGGGAGAAGTCATTTGATGATTTCCCATCCTAACATGAGTAAAAAAATGGTAAGCAGTGACGCAATCGTTGATGGCAAAGGGCGCTAGTTTATAAAGAGCCTATTCACTCAAAAAAAAAGAACTGAGTGAATAGAAAGGAAGACGGCCGTTGAGTGGGTAATGCAATATTAAACCAAACAACACGACCAACGATGCTGCGCCAGAGGGAGATTGATAACTAACACGCTTTACTATCAACGATTGCATCATTGCTTACCATCAAGAGCGATTGCGGTCAAACACTAGTTTTTAATTTTTTTTTTTTTAATAATTATAAACTAGTTCTTGACTGCAATCCCGCCTGATGGTAAGCAGTGATGCAATCGTTGATGGTAAAGCGCACTAGTTTATTAAGCCTATTCACTTAAAAAACTAAGGAATAGGAAGGATGACGGCAGTTGAGCGAGGTGATGCAATGTTAAACGCAAGACCAACACGACCAAACGAAGCTGCGCTAGAGGGAGATTGATCTGGAGACTCTCCACGTCCAAACTCCCGACACAACAACATTTGGCGCATCGTACCCGCCACACATCGTAACACAACTGCTCAGACCCGTCCTCCATACGGCTTCACCAGACATCATGCTGGAACACGAAGAATGTAAAAAAAGTGTGGAAAATTTTAGTGAGATAGTATGCTTACACGATATCATACACCAATTAAATCATGAAGCCACACACAATAAAGTAAAATAAAAAGTTTCCAACAAAAATCAACAGTCGGAACGCGAATCTGCTCTCATTAGCAATCAATACCATTCATTTATCCCCTGGACATGGAGTACAAAGCATCGCCACACGGACTGCCGGCAGCGGTGCGTGAAATATAAGAGCACTCCATAAAAGGGCTAATAACTCGTGTGAAGCACCCTTAACGCTCCCCCGGTTTGTGGAAGAAGTTGAAAGCGATGGCGAGTAGCGGTCATGCGAGTATGCGGCGGAGTAGTGACACTTCTTTATGATCGATTGATACAATTTAATAGTAGGTATTGGTGACCCTGATTTAACCCGAGTTGGTCTCCAAAGCCTAGAGCACAGGCGTAGAGTAGCCAGCCTTTCGGTGTCTATAGGATGCATTTCGGGGAGTGTGCGAGGGAATTGCATGATTTAATTCCCCCATCTCCGTTCCACCAGCGGACGACCCGTCGTACGGCTGGTTTCCACCCTTACGTTGTTAACACCACTACGATCCGGACGAAGCGCTTCGCCTCCTCCTTTATACCGCGTACATCGAGGGACTGGAACAATTTGCCCGCGGCGGTGTTTCCGTCGGACTACAATTTGAGTGTCTTCAAGGCTAGAGTGAATAGGCTCTTAATAAACTAGTGCGCTTTACCATCAACGATTGCGTCACTGCTTACCATCAGGCAGGATTGCGGTCAAGCGCTGGTTTATAATACGTAAAAAAAAAAAATTTTATAATTATAAACCACTGCTTGACCGCAATCCCGCCTGATGGTAAGCAGTGATGGAATCGTTGATGGTGAAGCGCGTTAATTTATTATTGAACCTATTCACACAAAAAAATTGAGTGAATAGGAAGGCAGACGGCAGTTGACCGAGGTGATGTAATGTTAAACCCAACATGACCAACGATGCTGCGCCAGAGGGAGATTGATCTGGAGACCCTTCACGACCAAACTACCGACACAACAACATTTGGCGCATCGTACCCGGCACACATCGCAACACAACTGCTCAAACCCGTCCACCGTACGGTTCCACCAGACATTATGCCGGAACACGATTATCAGTCTTTGTCGCAATTTTTAAAAACATTTTTCGTCTATTCATTAATTAATTTGCCTAAAAAACTATTACACATATTCTAAATCTTTAAGAAGGATAAATCCATTGCTGCATTTAGTTGAAAATTCTTGCTACCCAACAAAGTAAAAAACGTAATGATTGTTGTAGAACTGTCGAAATGACAACCATCGCTACGCTACTGTTGCTTCTTTTTGCCCCGCGGCTAAAAAAACTTAAAATTATCAGTCACTACAGCTACTACTACTCATCATCATTTCAGCGTTCATCCCAGTCACATCCAAAGCTTTTTCAGCTTTGGAGTCGGGGGTCCGCTTTACCGGTCTAACTGCTGCTTTGGTTAAACTTCGATATTTTTCGTGAAGCGACTGCCGTCTGACGTCTGGTTTGCCATAATCCCCACGCTTGGCAGGCGGGTTGGGATCGTAGTAATTTGATATTCCACAGGAGAAGCGCTGCTGCCTGCTTCCCTGGTGAGAGTTCCCTTAGTCGCCTCTTGCGACACTCACGGGAAGATATGGGATGGAACTATTCTAAACCCGGTAGGTCGGTACCACACGGGGAATATATAACAAAAAATATCAGTCATAATTGCATGATTTAATCCCTCCATCTCCGTCCCACCATCGGATGACCCGTCGTACGGCGATTTTCCACCCTCATGTTGTTAACACCACTACGATCCGGACGAAGTGTTTCGCTTCCGCTATTATAGCGCGTACATCGAGGGACTGGAACAATTTGCGAGCGGCGGTGTTTCCGTCACACTATAATTTGAGTGTCTTCAAGGCTAGAGTGAATAAGCTCTTAATAAACTAGCGCGCTTTACCATCAACGATTGTAAGTATCACTGCTTATCATCAGGCGGAATTGCGGTCAAGCGCTAGTTTATAAATTACTAGCTTTCCACCCGCGGCTTCGCCCGCGTGGAGTTCGGTTATATCGCGCTTTTTAGATTTCCCTCGGGAATATCAATTTTTTCCGGGATAAAAGGTAGCCTATGTTCTTTCTCAGGGTCTAAAGAGTGTCTGTGCCAAATTTCATCAAAATCGGTTGAGAGGTTTAAGCGGGAAAGCGTAACAGACAGACAGACAGAGTTACTTTCGCATTTATAATATTAGTATGGATAAAAAAAGTCTCTACAGTTCTTAACTTAACCCACACAAATCCTCCCCGTACGAAAATATATGATGTTATCTTTATTCTGATCGGATCCTTTGTCGGTCGAAGTCGGGAGCTATTGTAGTATGTTCAGACAATTTTTTTTGGCATGGCGTCTGTAGTCAGTAGCTACTTATGATGGATGGCATTGTCTTCTAGTGGTATTAGTATTATTTTGTGTGTCTACTTGCGAAAGTGTGGGGTCTGTAGTATTTTTTTTTCATTTTTATTTTTTTGGATGAACAATGCTGAGTTTTATTTTGAGCAATATTGAAGATTATAGTGAAGACTACGAATGCGCGTTCAGTAATGCCCTTATATTGTTTAAACTTAAGGCTGTTTATCATCATCATCATCATTGCAGCCGAAAGACGTCCACTGCTGGACATAGGCCTCCACCAAAGCTCTCCACGACGACCGGTCCTGCGTCTTCCGCATCCAGCGGTTTCCCGCGACCTTCACCAGGTCGTCGGTCCACCTTGTCGGGGGCTTACCCGCGCTACGTCTGGCTGTAGGCTGTTTATAGTACATTAATATAATTTTGTGTGATCAAATCCATATTGCACACATAGAAAGAAAATTTAGATGATCTGAATAAAATATGTAGTTATCAGTGGCGAAGGGTGAAATTTTGACAAAGGGAAGCCGGTCCAAAAAAAATAAACACTTAAACACTTACCTACTGCAGGATATCTTGGAGGAGGTCTTCAGATAAGAATAGTATTAAAAGCCCCACCTTCACCATACAAAAAGGACTGATGATTTGATAACAGTGTCTTTCAAGTATGATAAAAGCGGCAGCAAAAGAAAAAAAAAGCCTTTTTCGACGTGCATCTCCATACCACACATGCATGCTTGTTAGTAAGTACTAAGTTAAGTACCTATTGTTAGGGAATAAGAGTCAAGAAAAAATAAAATAAAAAATTACAAAAATAATAGTGTTAAAAACCGAACCACACAAACACCGATCCAAAACCAACAAAAATATTAAGCAAAAATAAAGCAAATTATACACAATCACAACGTTATTTATATTGTAATGCAATGCGTCTGTTTTTTTTTTTTAACAAAATGAGCTAAAATGATGTTATAAAAATTCGGATTACTTTTCATTTTATTAAGCAAATTTTTTTAATTGACATGATAGCCAAATCGGACAATCTCTGCTCTTTTTGGCAGTTTCGCACATATGTGTGAATGCGTTTTGAAGCAGAAAATGACCGCTCAGCTGAAGCTACTGAAATGGGGAGGGTCAGAATTAAACTGCAAAGAGTCGAAACTTGAGAAAATGCGTCTTTCAAAGACGTATTCTGGAGCTGTAAAAAAAGCTCATAGGTGTCCAATTTATTTAACGACGCTGACGTAAGACTTTAAGTTCATTCAGCAGGTAGTCAGTTGAGCAGCACTCTATATGAATTAAAGCCATAATAACAAACAAAATACACAGTATTTAACCAAATCTGCGATTAAATTACGTTACAGAATCAGTCACAGTTTAAATACCACAAATATTAAAATATAACAAACGAAAAACGAAAAACGAACACATGTCACATACTAACAATAATTTATTTTCAACCAAACGAAATGGAACACGAAAATATGCCAAAATAAAAAGAATATGACTTGCGAAGGATTTCATTATAACGTTTCTTTGTCTCATTCTAATAGAGGAGAGGAGAGAACTGCAAGCCGGTCGGCAGTAGCATAGAATAAAGAGAGGGAAGTAGGTTATCTCCGACCCAATCCGCGATTTAATTGCCTACTGTCTTAGGGTTGTCACGTTTAGCAAAATTTTAATTCAGTGTCTATAAATTGGCAAAGGTCGGAAAGTTCACGACTGTTCACGCTTCGTCGGATTCGGTTGTCACCGAACCCGCTAACAAATATTTATAGACTAAGAGCTCATATTTAAATTATTTGCTTAGTATTTATACATATAGTCATACACAGTTTTTTTTGTATTTTTTATTTTGTAATTTATTAGTAGTTTTATACACATAAAGGACCATATTTATTTTTATTTTTAATTAATACAAATTTATATAACACAAACATATCTATTGACCCTAAAAATCGTAAAACAACATAAAAATACTGACAACTGCCTCTTTGACTAATTATTTCTGTTTTTAAGATCTGAACTTTATTTATCTGATTCACAAATTGTCAATTAGGTACTTACTTACTTTTAATAACGATTTTATAACTGTAAGTAAGTAGTTACTATACCTACCTACAATAGGTATTCAATGCCGCCAAAACACAGGCGTGTCTTTTCACCGCCAAAAGGAGCCCGTTCACCTTGGCTCCTACTTTTCGGAATGTGTCCTTGGAGTGTTCCGACCGCCTTCAGCTTTTGGGAGTTGAGATTTCCTCGGACCTTAACTTTGGGCGGTTCATTGAGTCCAAGGCTGAGGTGGCTGCCAGGAAACTTGGCGTTATCGCAAAGGTCCGACAGTACTTCACACCTGGGCAGCTTCTAATGTTATACAAAGCACAGGTCCGTTCGTGTGTGGAGTACTGCAGCCACATTTGGGCTGGTGCTGCCAAGTGTCACCTGGCCACTTTGGATTCAGTGGAGAGACGTGCAAAGAGGCTGATTGGTGACCCTGATCTAACTCGAGTTGGTCTCCAAAGCCTAGAGCACAGGCGTAGAGTAGCCAGCCTTTCGGTGTTCTATAGGATGCATTTCGGGGAGTGTGCGATGGAATTGCATGATTTAATTCCCCCATCTCCGTTCCACCAGCGGACGACCCGTCGTACGGCTGGTTTCCACCCTTACGTTGTTAACACCTCTACGATCCGGACGAAGCGTTTCGCCTCTTCCTTTATACCGCGTACATCGAGGGACTGGAATAATTTGCCAGCGGCGGTGTTTCCGTCGGACTACAATTTGAGTGTCTTCAAGGCTAGAGTGAATAGGCTCTTAATAAACTAGTGCGCTTTACCATCAACGATTGCGTCACTGCTTACCATCAGGCAGGATTGCGGTCAAGCGCTAGTTTATAATATATAAAAAAAAAAAAAGGTAATCTGAACAGAGACAATCCTGAAATCGATGAATTAAGACACCCAAACAAACAACAATACTTTCTCCTGCGATAATCACACATTGTTCTTTAATTTAGCTACGTAGTATTCTGTAATCTGTGATTTAGTGAATGTGCCGAAAAGCCGTGACGCGCGAACCTCGTTCCGTGCTAGCCGCGACTAGCGCAGTCATAGCATAGAATAAAGAGGGGAAGTAGGTTATCTGCGACCCAATCCGCGATTTAATTGCCTACTGTCTTAGGGTTGACGACTGTCCGCGCTTCGTCGGTTACGGTTGTCGCCCAAACCGCTAACAAATATTTATAGACTAAGAGCTTATGTTTAAATTATTTGCTTAGTATTTAGTTTACATATACTAGTCAGTTTTTTTTTTGTAATTTTTATTTTTAGTTTTGTACACATAAAGAACCATATTTATTTTTAATTAATACAAACATAACATCTATTGAATCACACATTTAATACAAAATTACAAATTAGCTACAGAAAAATACCTACTTTCTTCGGTTTCGACTATTACGAAACGCGTTGTTATTAAACTTTAATGTGTAATATATCCGTATCCTTGTAAATAACTTTTAGAAATATAATTTGAAAAATATAAGTCTTTTATTTGTTCATAAATAGACATACCAACTTTGCAGTTTATGTGATCAGTCATAGGCACTAGCCGCGAGTCATAGGCACTCTAATATTGTGTTTAGGTGTGCGTGCGGCGACGCATAGATATTATGGCGCACACATACAAGCCGCGCGCGGTCCGTTT
>JADWQK010000224.1:0-90065 GCA_017933935.1 Sesamia nonagrioides
TACGCAATGATGCGAATGAGATGTGCATCCCTGGTGCGCAGAGTTCAGGACAGCTCCAACAAGATCCTGAAAATGATCGTTAAAGAAAGAAAGAAAGAAAGAAAGAAAATACATTTATTTAGCACAAACTAAAAGACACACAATACATCAGATAGTAAAACAGTAATAATAAAACGGCTCGGTTAACGGGCTCGATTGTTGGAACTGTACAGCCATCTCTCACGAGATGAAATAAATTTAAATATAAAGTAAATTGTTTAACATAGTTCTTAAGGTTTACTAACAATATGAGTCTTTGTTACTTGAATAAAGATATTATTATTATTATAATCATTAATCATATTTATGTCTTAGATACTAGAATACGATTTAAAAGACAAGCGGTTTACACAATGGCCGGGTTCGGCGCTGCCTCCTGAGTGGTTCTCCCGTCGGTCGGCTGTGACATCAGTTAGTGTGCATCCGATGCGCGACGCCGTGTTGTTCCAAGACGAAACCTCGCTCTGGATCATAGAAAAAAAAACTAAACAGGTCAGATTATAAATCCATACTATTCTGTCTGTCTGTCTGTCTGTTACGCTTTCCCGCTTAAACCTCTCAACCGATTTTGATAAAATTTGGCACAGACAATCTTTAGACCCTGAGAAAGAACATAGGCTACCTTTTATCCCGGAAAAAATTAGATATTCCCGAGGGAAATTTAAAAAGCGCGATATAACCGAACTCCACGCGGGCGAAGCCGCGGGCGGAAACCTAGTATACAATATGTAAAGAAAACCCCGTCCGACCCAAAACGATAACAGAGGTTATACACATCACCAAATAAAATATGAAATTTTACATAATCATCATAGTACAAAATGATACAAATGAATTTTGAAATAATCTTTTTTTTCCGCGAATTAATTCCATTTCCCCAAAAATTGGTATTTTAAAAAAAAAGTGACAACACCATGTTAGAAAGTATTGTGTATTATGAATGAGCGATGCGACCGCGTGTCGCGTGCCCTGCCCCTCTTCGCCCGCGCATGTATGCTTACCGTGTTGCCTACCGCACATGTATTAAGTTACCTCGCTTTTTCGAAATAATATTGATTTTTAGGGGGATATTTTTTTTAAGTTTAGCCCGGCTTTGTAGGCATTAGTAGAATCAGTTATCGATACCTAACAATACCTTCACGGATCGGACAGGGTTTTCTTTACATATTGTATAAAAAATTGCCGATGTATACCCAGAGAATTTAACTGATAAGAAAATTAAAAAACTACCTGAATTCGCCGTATTATAGCCATTTCATACAACCGTCAAAGAATGACAGTTGTGATTTGAAAATACGGACATACTGCTTAAAAAAGATTGTTCTAGACTTTACTCAGACTGGGGAAAAGCAGTTACTTTTTCTTTGAAAACTGTCGAGATTAATCCTGCAAAACTGCCTTTTTTGTTAGGATGGGAAATCATCAAATGACTTCTCCCGCTCTGGCCTGAGAGCAGAAGGGCGAGTCAGACTTTTACTGACTAAAACCCACCCGTGTTTCTTCACTTGCCTGTGCGCCAGGGCCACGGTTTCTTTTTTAATCAACCCGCAACCTAGGGGCCCTATTCTGCTATTTTCATAAATTTGTCATTCCAACACGATTCCATTGTCATTGTGCTAAAAAGTTAGTAATCAGTTAAATTCATAATGATCGATTAATTCCATCAATAATCTTGTAATGGAATAACGATAGAATGTCATTGCCGTATTGCAAATATTATAAAACCCGTTAAGTAGTAGAAATGATTTTCCAAAAACTACTTCCCAATTTGAAAATCTATCGAAGGATTTAGGCTATATAACTAAAGATGGGCGGGTGGGTAAAAAATGGGTGGGTAAAAATTGGTAAAAAAGGGTAGAATAGGTAAAAATTAAAAAATACCCCTTTTTACCGGGTATTTATAATAAATACCGGGTATAAAATAAATTGTTATTTAATTGGCTTCGTCATCAATACTACGATCAGGTACTGGAGTGCTTTGGGGTTCTACCACCATCTTTGGGACCCAAGTTAACCCCACCTGCCTGACGGTGCACCCGCTGACTTACGGATGGGGTGCTGACGCCAGTTTTCCCTTCGGAGCTGAGTGGTCTGACAACAGCCGCACTCGTAAAAGCAAAACTAGCCAAACTATTATGAATAGGAAAGGAAGAAATGCACGTGACACAGTTAGGGCGCCGCCGCAAACGGCGCGCAGGAGCTACGCCCGACTCCTGTGACCTGTGGGCTAGGTCTAACGTGTCAGAGGCGGATACGGCTGAAGAAGCGAGCCAAAACCAGGAAAATCCGTTGTGCTTTTCCTGGTGTGGTGACGCTGAAAGTATGTTGGTCTGGATCCAGCTCGAAGGAAAGTTTCACAGGATACCGTTATCCCAGCGAGTGTTTCTGGGTGGTGATTTGAACAGTCATGTGGGTGAGAAGAGTGTCGGGCTTGAGCGTGTTCACGGCGGCTTTGGGTACGGCGGCCGCACCGCAGAAGGAAACAACATTCTCCAAATGTGTGCAGCCGCTAACCTTGCAATCGTGAACACCTACTTCAAAAAGAAGCAGGGGCACATTGTCACCTTTCGCAGCGGGCGAAGCGCTACCCGAATAGACTTTCTACCGACTAGGAGACACCACATCGGCAAAGCAGCCAACTGCAAAGTCATAGCCGGTGAGAGTCTCACTGGACAATACCGCCTCCTTGTACTAGATCTCTGCGTAACGGCCCATCGTAGACGTGTAGAGCACTGCCGGCACCAGATTTGGTGGCGGCTGCTTGATGAAATAAGTCCTAGGAGTTCGCATCGGTTATTAGAGACAAGTGCGCTGGACCGATGAAGAATATGTCTAAGACCATTGGGGCAGGATCCAGGCAGCTATTATTGGGGCGGCGCGGGTGGTGCTCGGAGTCTCTAAGGGCGGCCGCAAACGTGAAAAGGAGACCTGGTGGTGGGACGACACAGTCCAGAGGAAGACTAGGGTGAAGAAAGCCCTCTATAAAACGTGGCATCCAGATCGCGACGCATATAAGGTTGTCAAACGTGCCACTAAAAGAGTTGTAGCCAGAGCCAGAGCCAGACCACTTTCAAGCGCTTTACGAGAAGTAGGAATCATTTGAGGGGCAAAAGATCTTTTCCAAATTGGCATGTTCCAGGGTCAAAGCGGCATAGGATATATCCAAGTGCCGTTGTGTAAAAGACCCTACTGGCAACCTGCTATGCAAAGACCTCACAGTGAAGGAGAGATGGCGCTTGTACTTCCACGAGCTGCTGAATAAGCAGCACCAAGAGGTGCAGACACCGAAATTCATTCCAAATCTTGAATTAGTGCCCCCGATAACGCCCGAGGAAGTCCAAACGACTTTTCGGCAAATCGGAAAGCTGTCGGAACTGACGGAGTCCCCATTGAGGCCTGGAAGGCGATGGGTCCTCGCGATGCGGGCATGCTAACTAACCTTCTGAACCGCGTGTTCCTGATCGGCAAAATTTCAAGCCAATGGGGACTAAGTATTATTACTCCAGTCTTCAAAGGCGACAGCCTCCGTGGCGTAGCGGTAGCGGACGCGGCCGCTGCGCAAGGTGGCGCGGGTTCGATCCCCGCACAGTGCAAATATTTGTATGCATAAATATGAATATTTGCACTGGTCTGGTCGTGCCTCGGAAAGCACGTTAAGCCGTTGGTCCCGGTTGCCATACGAACATCTAGTGGCAGTCGTTACGGGTTGTTGGAGCCCTCAAAAGTCCAACAATTGGTCTAACTGCAATGCTTCGATGTCGCCTTCGGGTTGTGGAGGTCAGACGGCAGTCGCTTCACGGAAAATGTCGAAGTTTAGCCATATCAGCAGTTTGACTGGTAAAGCGGACCCCAGACTCCAAAGCTGAAAAGGCTTCGGATGCGACTGGGATTAACGCTGGGATGATGATGATGACTCCAGTCTTCAATGGCAAGGGCTCGGTACACACCCTGAAGAATTTTGAGAGGATTATAGACTCTCAGATTCGGCAGGAGTATGCTGTCTTGGGAGTGTCAATATGGGTTTCGTCCAGGGTACGGAACCATGGATTCTATATTAACACTAAGGTTCACCATGGAGAGATACAGATTGAAGAACACGCCTCTATATAATGCTCTTTCTATGTAGAAAGAGCATATGCAGTCTACGATCCGGATTGGCTAATGTCGCGATGACGTCATACGCGCATCAACGCTTGTTTTCGGACTTTTTTCAAACTTATATACTGTTTTTTGGGGGTTTTATCGATTTATTTGTACAACCCGGTACAGCACACCACTTGTAAACCATTTTATAACAAATAATAAATAAAAACAAACACCACTGAGAACCGAAAACCGCTTGTGGCGTCAATTACAAAGCTCGACGCCATAATGCTGAATAAATCGTTTTCGCGGCTTATTTGAATTTTGAATTTTTATTTGCATATTTCTTACGAAATACGTATTTAAAATTAAAAAAAATACTTTCGGTGAACTTCTTAACCGCAACCAAGTAATTCGAGATAAAAATTATAAATATGTCAAATAGCCTGTTCCATAGTGGGAGCCCGTGTAAGTCAGATTTTGTCGAGTTTTTTGCAATTTACTGGTCAGTGTCAGGTTGTAACTTGATCAAAATATGATCTGCGATAATAATAACGATGTAACTGCGGATCTACCCTAAATTAAGCTGATTATAATTTTTACCCGGTAAAAATTAAAATTGGGTGGGTAAAAATAGGTATAAATGGGTATTTACCCATAGTTCGGGTTTTTACCGGGTAAATGCCCATCTCTATATATAACATCACGCTGCGACCAAAAGGAGCGGAGTATAACTAACTCCACGCGAACGAAGTCGCTGGCGGCCGCTAGTTTATTAATATGCAAGGGAGTGTCAGTGACACTGGATGCCATAATAACGCTATTTTGCTAGTACATTACGAAACATGTCAAAATAGATTATTATAAGATCACTGGTCCACCATTTTGACCCTATTGTAATAGCAAATTAAGGCCCCTGGTTATATTCGAACTTAAGTCTAAAATTAGTCTTGCTTGTCCAAAAAGCTTAAAACAAAGTTAATTTATAACATTACTATTAACTTTGATTATACAATGACACTAGCTGTTGCTCGCGGCTCCTGTTTTTTTTCCTGCGACTTCAGTTTATGATGCTGATATAAAATAAGCGCCTGTTAAAATAATGGGAGCAATATGTACGTCTACTATTTTTTGTTACTACTCCGCTCCTATTGGTCATAGGGGGATGTTATATAGTCTATGTCCATTTTCAGGCTCTAGACTATCTGTGTACCAAATTTCATTATAATCAGTTCAGTAGATTAGTCGTGAAAGCCGGACAGACAGACACGCAAAGATACTTTCGCATTTATAATATTAATAAAGTATGGATTGTTTATATAATTATTAATTTTGCATGGAATTGATACATATATTGTGTAGCTAAACATGTGGACATTGTATATAAATAATTATACTAACATCATTATACCATGTTTAAGGCAAATAAAGATTTTTCTTATCTTAACAGCTATCAGTATTAGGCATTTAAACTGTCACTAATTTTATCATCATCATCAGCCCCTACTCATCCAGTGCTGGACATAGGCCTCTTCCATGGCACGCCAACAAGCTCGATCCTAAACATGTGGACATTGTATTTAAGTAAGACTAACATCAATATACCATGTTTAAGGCAAATAAAGAGTTTTCTTATCTTAACAGCTATCAGTATTAGGCAATTAAACTGTCACTAATTTTATCATCATCATCAGCCCCTACTCATCCAGTGCTGGACATAGGCCTCTTCCATGGCACGCCAACAAGCTCGATCCTGAGCGAGAACTGCTCAGGATCGACCGCCAGCCACTACCAGCAACCTTTTTGATGTCGTCGCTCCATCTCCATCCATCGAGAACTCGTTTACCCCAACGGTTGTCAGTGGCATATGTGACTAGCCCACTGCCACTTCAGCTATGTTGGTGACTCTGGTCCTCTGTCGGATCACCTCATTTCTGATGCGGTCCTTCAGAGAGACGGCCAACATTGCCCGCTCCATAGCTCGCACGTCAGTAATTTATTGTTTCAAAATTAATTTTAATGTTGTTTATTTTCAGGAGGTAGCTGAGCCTGTAGCTAAGAGAAAAATGGCACCAGGAAGTCAGAACGTCGCACTAAAAATCGTACCTATTAAGGTGAGAGCACACTTTCTCATAAAAAAATATACATTGTTTTGTTATAAATCAAATCAAAGCATTTATTTCAAATAAACCAGTTACAGGCACTTTTGATTGTCAGAAGGTCGGTCAGTCAGTAAGGTGAAGCTAGTCGCCCATTCCAAAGAGTAGGTACCTATGGAGAAGAACAGGCAAGAAACTCCATGAACACTCTTTTATAAACCCCCTTATTCATAAACGCTGCTTAAGGTTAACTAGTGATTAGCGATTATTTAACCATACATTTTGACCTTTTAACGTCGCTTAACTTTAATTATCCTTTATGAATAAACACCAAAGTGTTTAAGGGGTTTATTCATAAACGAACGTTTATGAATAAGGGGAAAATATTTATTGGTTAACTGAACAATTCTAGAATTCAAACGCATTTGTTCATATTACTTAAAAACATTATTAAATTTTCGATGCGGTATTTGTTTGTTATACGATAATAATAACCTATACTAACTAGCATAGGTTTTTTTTTAAAAAAAATTGTAATTTATTTAGGACTAGCTGCGACACGCGGTTTCACCCGCTTAAGTTTCGATCCCATGGAAACATCGAGATAAAAGTACTATACATACATACATACTCGCAAACTTTAGCATTTATAATATTAGTAAGATTAGAAGTTCCATGACGCTGAAGGGATCAGCGTCATGTAACTTGAGGTTATAAGTTAGAACAGTGTTGGGAATACTCAATATCGATGCAAAAATTCTTTATTTATTCACAATGTTTAACACTATTTATTTCACAATATTAACCTTTCGACAATATTGACACATTTTATATGGAGTTTGTGCACTATAAGAACTTTTTAGATAAAAAAACGTACTATTACGCTGTCGACGGTTAAATGGTTAAGTTACATTAATTAAATATCAATCAAACATTATGGTTTTTGGCGGGAAGCCAAGAAGAGTGCCACGCTCGTTTTCCATTGGACTTTTAAATTATTTATAGTGTCGTTTACTAAATAAAAACGTGTGATTTATGTAGTAAAAAGTGCATTCAGTGAATAATTCATAAAGAACAGTGAAATATTGTAGCATAGTGGCCACATCATGGCTTTGTACTAAATCTTCCTCCTAGTGTCTTTTCACGCGGGAAACGGAAGGAGATAGGTTTAGGTTATATAAAGTTAGGATATGAGATAGGATAAGTTACAAAAGTTGAAAATTAATTACTGAAGATATGGCAGTATGGTCTCTGACCTTAGCCTGTTCCAAATGGAACAAATAAAACAAAAAAAAAATCAAACATTATTATTTAAAGAAACTCAAATCCAAACTTGCTGTTTGTGTACAAACGGTAACATAAAGGGTATATACATACCAAGGGCATGGCATCTTAAGATGATATCAAACGATATCGGAAGGGTTTCAACTCAAAATAAAATACTCAAAAAATTGATACCAAATTTTCGGTTTCGTGTGTTTCTTAAAATCAAATCATAACGAACGTGGCACTACACTATATACGTTATTAACTACTCGTTACACGTCACATTACTTGGCAAAATCCGATAAATGTCTTCAATAATTCTGTGCGCCTAGTATGGTAGTAGCCTATCACAGGCGGTGTTTTTCCTCATAACTTCCTAAAATAAAGAAATAGGATTAAAAAACCCTTCCAATATCGATTGATATTGTGTAAAGATGCCATGCCCTTGTTATGTATATACCCTTTATGTTACACGTTGTATAAGTTTAAATGTTTGTGAACGCACCACGGCACAGGACTAAATCCCAAGTGTGTGGAAACGTTTTAAGAAATAATATTGTATTTTTTGCCTTGTTGAAAAAGAAACAATACAAAGCTATAGTAAACTAGACTATCTTCAATATCATTGTCACTGAAATATTAGTTCCACAAACGCTCACTTTACTGTCAGCTCTAAAATGAGAAAATCTAATGTTTTCATTTTGTTACTATGAAGTCGAGGGTAGTTGCATTTTTTAGGTAAAATTACTTACAGCTTTTTATGACGGCTGTTATAATATTACGGACTTCTAGGCAAATATGGTTTCAAGTTTTGTAGTTCGCAAAAACAACGGTTAGTTTAGGTTAAAATTCTTTTTATTCTATGTACAAACGACAGCACATCAAGCTACTACAATCTGTCAGATTTCTTTATTGGATTTTCAACTTTATCTCTAAAGCATTAAGGCTCAAGGTTGATTGGGAATATCTGACAGTTTGGGGTAGCTTGACCTGCTGTCGTCCGTACACAAAATAAGTTACAGATATACAATATGTAAAGAAAACCCTGTCCGATCCGTGAAGGTATTGTTAGGTATCGATAACTGATTCTACTAATGCCCACAAAGACAGGCTAAACTTTAAAAAAAAATCCCCCTAAAAAAATAAATATTATTTCGCAAAAAGAGGTAACTTAATACATGTGCGCTAAGCAACCCCTTCCGCAAGCGGCGGGGGGTAGGGCACGCGGCACCTGTGACGTGGTCGCGTCGCTATTCGCTTATAATAATACCGGTGTTGTCACTTTTTTAAAAATTACCAAATTTCGGGGAAATTGGAATTAATTCCCGGGAAAAAAGGCTTATTTCAAAATTCATTAGTATTGTTACTATGATGATTTATATTATATTTGGTCAAGTGATTACCTAACCTTTATTATCCTTATGGGTCGGACAGGGTTTTCTTTACATATTGTATATATATAGAAATTTTACAAAATGTGATACAATGAGCGGATTTATCGCCAAGGCACCCTTTCGCTATATTAAAAAGGGGAAGAAGTGACAGATACTGTAGGTAATTTGTTTTTTTGTTCTAGTACTTGGCTGATTTCCACTGGCTGGATAACGACGAAGCTGTCTCGCTAGAGGTGCTGCCCGAGAACATAGTCTCACAATTGCCGCCCATCGCCGCTAAGAAGAGACATGGACACATATGATGATGTAGATTATATTTATAACATTTTAGATCGCGTTTATTTTTCAATCCTTCACAGATAGGTGTATAATCTAAATCTCCAAAACCTGGAGCTCAGGCGTAGAGTAGCCAGCCTTTCGGTATTCTATAGGATGTGATTTGGAGTGTGCGCAGGAAATTCATGACTTAATTCCGCCATTAGTGTCCCATCATCGGACGACCCGTCGTACGGCAAGTATCTACCCTGACGTTGTTAACACCATTACGATCTGAACGAAGCGTTCCGGTTCGTCTTTTATACCGCGTACATCGGAGGCCTGGAACAATTTGCCGAGATGGTCCCGTCCCATCTGGTTACAATTTAAGTGTCTTCAAAGCTAGTGTAAATACGCTCTTAATAAACTAGTGCACTTTGCCATTGATCAGGCGGGATCATTGTCAATCACTAGTATAATTGGATGTAGTTATGCAAAATGGCTCCAGCCCCAAAAACTTTCTTTTGAGAAAATAGAGGTTGAAGTAAAATTGATATATTAAAATAACATGACAGTAGTTTTAAATTTCCTTTTAAATAATAGGTGTTTTCCTATACTTTTTTCGGCTTGGATATTTTTTGCATATACTTAAGTTGATTTGTAGATGCCATTTGTGACAGTAACTCAAAAAACGGTTTTTGTGAGTTGGATCCATTCTGCACAACTATGTCCAACTGTTCATTGCATTTGAAACAGTCTGACAAATGTAGTCTCTTTGTCGAATGGAAATATCATTAAATGTACTTATTGTTAACAAAAGAGTCGTTAAAAGACCAAGGGGCAAGCGTCAGGGTCTTTTTTTATTATTATAAACTAGTGCTTCACCGGAATCCCGCTTGATGGTAAGCAATGATGCAATAGTTGATGGTAAAGCGCGCTATTCGCGCTGTAGCCGAGTAATTCAAATAACCCTATTGAATAATATTTTCATGAAAAATCAATCAATAGCATTAATTATGAACTAAATACGGTGTAGTGGTAAATAATTATATTTAAGTTACGTATTATTACAGTCACGAATCTTGGTTTAAACAACTATGCACCAGACATTGACCTGCAAATTGCGTTTTTTCTTTTTTGTTATGGTATCTCGTATTTGACTATTAGAGGCCGTGACTACTTAACCGGACTATCCTGTGGATGCCTCAAATACTATTAAAGCCTCCAGCCAGGGGCCTTTAAAAACTAAACTAAAACTAAGGAGCGACTACACACTAAGGGCACTCCCTGTAGAGTACGAACCTCGGCTTAGGGCGTCGCTAGAGAGGACAGCAAGGGACGGCTGGATCGAAAAGACGAATTGCGAAAAAAACTAGACATTATTAACGTATATCTCAGGAACGTGGCGCTTTGCAGGATTTGGTCTGATTATGTTTTTTATTACATTAGTGCTAGCTATCGATTTAGACTTCGACACTCTGAAAAAAAAAATAGATATGCAACGGACCTTTAAAGCCCTTTAAATTTCGCGGGTTAACCTGGCGCATTCTTCTTAAGAATAAAGAATATTTTTTGAAGTATAATAATGGGGAAGAAAACTGACAAATCTCGCCACTAGAGGCGCTGATATCGTTTGACCCAAATAAACTGTCAAAATCCATTGTAATTTGTTAGAGTTTACGTTGTTTATAAAAATGTAAAAAATATGCCGCGTTGCATAGCAATTTGTTGCAATAATAATGGAAACCACTTTCCCTAAAGATATGCATTTCAATTTAGAACAAAATATAAATAGATTTCAATAAAGATTATGTTGATATCTCTATAGCTTTCTGGAGGCGGTAAATCAATTCTTTCTCTTGAGTTTCTTGTTCTTGAGGAACCTCGAAGTTAATTCCGGTCATACGATTCAAGTCTGGATACCTAATAATTTTAGGTTAATAGGGTTGAAACTTTCAAAATATGGCAATAATAAATACTAATATTTACTTAAATATAACTAAAGAAACTTTAAACCTAATACAAAATTAATGTAACTTAAAACACTAACAAGTCTGCATTCAGTTTAAAGTCTGGGCATTGTTATTTGCCTGGTAATTAGATCAGCTTTACGTCTTTTTACAGAAGCTCCTCTAGACTTTTAACTCCTTTTTTAACTTGAAATAGTCTATGTACAATACATTGCTCTGCTTTACCTAAAAAAAACTCGGCAAACACAAAAAGAAACCTCAACATAAAACGTGATACGATACGACTGACAGCTAATTGGTATGAGTCAAACGCCATCAGCGACATCTGCAAATAGCTTTGCGTTTTCTTCCCCATTCAATCATTATTGTGTACCGAAAGGGTTAAAAAGTGCGTAAGAAGTTACGAGAAACTTTAGAATGACGTCTTCATGGTGAAGATCGAAGATTTATAATAGAAATGTTGCTTTGGACACAAATATTGACTTAACATTGAAGTAGAAAATGTATAAATTACATAACCAGTTAATTTGTGTCCCTATTCCCTTGTTCGCAAAGTAATCTATAGATTAGGTACTCAAAATTGTCAATTTTGCGTAAGCGAAATAATATTTCGACAGTGACATTTGATTGGCGTGTCGTGTATCTAAGGCTATTGTATCTATATTATCTACCATATGACTGCGAAAAAAACAAAACATGAATTCCGAACATACAGCTCAATAAATAAAAACAACTCAAATCAACATTAGCCACGAACACAACGGGAAAATAGAACTGTCAAAGTCGTCAATCAAACGTCATAACCACTGTCATGGCTACCTTAAAAAAGCGTCATCTCACTAAAAACTTTTCAAATAAGTAATTATATACAACGTGTAACATCAAGGGTATATACATTACAAGGGCATTGCATCTTTACATGATATCAAACGATATTGGAAGGATTTTTTTAATCCTAATTATAAAATCCTTTATGTTAGGAAGTTATGAGGAAAAACACCGCCTGTGATAGGCTACTACCATACTAGGCGCACAGAGTTATTGAAGACATTTATCCGATTTTTGCAAGTAACGTGATGTGTATCGAGTAGTTTTTAACGTGTGTGGTGTGGTGTGGTGCCACGTTTGTTATTATTTAATTTTAAGAAACACATGAAACCGAAAATTTGGTATCAATTTTTTGAGTATTTTATTTTGAGTTGAAACCCTTCCGATATCGTTTGATATCATCTAAAGATGCTATGCCCTTGGTATGTATATTCCCTTTATGTTACACGTTGTATACTTATATTTTTATTCAAATTAATTTAGTAGTATTTTTATGAAAATCTATTATTTTTTTCCTTTTTATCTATACAATATGTAAAAAAAACCCTGTCCGACCCATAAGGATAATAAAGGTTAGGTAAACACTTGACCAAATATAATATAAAATTTTACATAATCATCATAGTAACAATACTAATGAATTTTGAAATAATCTTTTTTTCCCGGGAAATAATTTTAATTTCCCCGAAATTTGGTAATTTTTAAAAAAGTGACAACACCGGTATTATTATAAGCGAATAGCGACGCGACCACGTCACAGGTGCCGCGTGCCCTGCCCCCCGCCGCCCGCGGAAGGGGTTGCTTACCGCACATGTATTAAGTTATCTCTTTTTGCGAAATAATATTGATTTTTTTTTGGGGGATTTTTTTTTAAGTTTAGCCTATCTTTGTGGGCATTACTAGAATCAGTTATCGATACCTAACAAGTGTGCGTTCGCGCAGCGGAATGTTGTTGAATTTAAAGATTTTAAATATGCAGATATTTAGTGTATGACGTCGTGTAATTGTGTATGGTAAAAAAAAAATTGTGCATGCAGCCATTGTAGAGAAATTCACCAAAAACTGATTCCGCTGGGCGAACGTTGTCCTGGCGGAACTTTTTTTAATCCATTGACTTTATAAAAAAGAGATGTGTTCAAAAAATTGTGTGTATTTGTGTGTAATTGTGTATGTATGAATAAAAGCAGAAAGTGAAAATTAATGCTCCTAATAGACTGCCCAGATCTCACACTTATGTACCCTTCTGTCAGACTCCGTCAAAAAGTAACCTAGGACATTTCTCCACCATCAACCGACTAGGTAAACAATACAATGCCTTAGTCAAGAAAAACACAAGCATTGATATTTTCTCGAATAAGTACTCCGTCTTCCGTCGTAATATTTTATCATCGTTCACCACCTAACAATGATTGAGCTTTGTCCTTTTATTCTGTTATGTTGATAAATTGCATTCTTGTTGTTCTCTTTTAACATTATATAAATAAATAAAAAACCCATCACAAAATGATACATGCTGTGGCAACCTATAATTAAGTCTGCACTCAACATAGGATTTTATATTATTGTAATATATAAATGTAACTAGTGTAAGATTTGTTGGTTGTCCTAAATAAATATTTCTCTCGGTGGTAGGTCACAACATCAACCGCCGGCGTAAGTTACCACCCATCAGACAAAGACATGCCGCCAAGCGATTCGTCGTGTTCCGGCATGATGTCTGGTGAAGCCGTTCGGAGGACGGGTCTGAGCAGTTGTGTTGCGATGTGTGCCGGGTGCGATGCGCCAGATGGTGTTGTGTCGGGAGTTTGTTCGTGGAGGGTAGCGGGATCCGAAGCACGGTTCTCCGCTGGCCGACCGCAGGTAGTTGGGGGCCCAAGTAGTGTGCCAGCCACATACGAAAGGCTGCCCCGCCAACTGCGAAAAATCCCAGGGTGGCCCCATCGTGCCGGTTGGCGACCGGACGAGAGGACCCGATGGCGATCCCTGGGGGGGTTCGGGCGTCCCCGCAGTCTCCAGAACAATCTCCCTCTGGCCCAGCATCGTTGGTCGTATTGTTGGGTTTATCATTGCATCACCTCACTCAACTGCCGTCTTCCTTCCTATTCACTCAGTATATAAACTAATGAAAAGTTACAAAAGGAAAAGTAGGTGTGCACAGCGGGCGCACGTCCTCTCGTTCATAGTGCACCTCTCAAACATCCGAGGTTTGCACTCCAATATCGATGCAGTCCATTACCACCTTGAGACTGAAAAGCCCCACCTACTTTTCTTGACGGAGACCCAGATCAGATGTCCGACTGACGCGGCGTACCTCGGCTACCCGGGATACTCTTTGGAGCATCATTTCCTGCAGCGTGCCGGGGTCTGTGTGTATGTCCGCAATGACATCTGTTGCCGGCGCCTCCGTCACCTCGAAGACCCTCACTTCTCGTCCCTATGGCTGTTGGTTGACACTGGTGTGGACAAAATTGTTTACACCTGTGTCTACCGATCGCACAGCGGTGATCAGGAGACAACTCGTTTATTTGACCACCTCAGTGAGGCTGCTGACAATGCGCTGCATCGGCACCCTGACGCTCAGTTCGTCGCTCTGGGGGACTTCAACGCCTGCCACCAGGACTGGCTCTTCCCATACCAGAGGACCGACCACGCTGGGAGAGAAGCGCGAAACTTCGCGCTTTCTATGGGCCTTTCCCAGCTGGTAGAGCAAGCGACTAGGGTGCCTGATGTAGTTGGCCATACCGCCAACTGTTTGGACCTTCTGCTGACCACTGATCCGGACAGATGTGTTGTAACAGTTTCCTCACCGTTGGGAACTTCAGACCACTGTCTGGTGAAGTCTGTGTCGTCCTTCTCCCCACCAGATCACGACTCTCGTGGTGAACGGCGAATGTGGCGATACAGGTCAGCGGATTGGGATGAGATGCGCCACTTCTTTGCGTCTTATCCTTGGCAGCCGGTCTGCTTCTCTTCTGACAATGCTTCGAGCTGTGCGGACGCTATAACCGATGTGGTGCGTCAAGCTATGGAGTATTTTATCCCATTCAATGACGTGCCCGTCGGTGGCTCGGCTCGCCCATGGTTCAATGCCGATTGTGTCCAAGCTGAACAGCGTAAGCACACGGCATTTCTCGCCTGGGTTGACGCTCGTGACCGCGGAGCTCCGGATCTAAGCTCAAAGAAGAGAGCCTTTAACCGCTCTGCCAAGTCCTACAAGAAGGCGCTTAAGAAGGCTCGCTTCGACCGCATTACCCATATTGGCAACAAGTTATCTGCGCAGCCATCCGGTAGCAGATCTTTTTGGTCCCTTGCCAAATCGGTTGAGGCGAACTTCTGTCGGCCCTCACTGCCTCCGCTGGTTAGGCCTGATGGAACACTGGCTCATACAGCGAGAGAGAAAGCAGGTCTCTTTGCTTCTCTCTTTGCCCATAATTCGCGTCTTGATACTGGCAGTGCTACTCCATCTAATTTACCTCATTGCGGAGCTTCAATGTCTGAGGTTCGCATTAGAAACAAGGAGGTTCTGAGAGTACTGTGTCGTCTGGACGTGAATAAGGCTAGTGGTCCGGATGGTATACCAGCGATTGTTCTTAAAGCATGTGCGCCCGAGTTGTCTCCTGTATTGACGCGCTTGTATCGCCTCTCATTTAGGACTGGTATAGTGCCCAAGTCCTGGAAGCTTGCTAACGTGCAGCCCGTGCCCAAGAAGGGTAGTCGTGCCGATCCTGCCAACTATCGGCCGATTTCGATCACCTCCATACTTTGCAAAATTATGGAGCGTGTATTGAACTCGCGCCTCTTGGCATACCTGGAAGGTAACGATCTCCTCAGTGACCGACAGTACGGGTTTCGCCGCAATCGGTCAACTGGGGACCTACTAGTGTATGCTACTCACTTGTGGGGCGAGGCCCTCGAGAAGAATGGGGAAGCGATTGCTGTCTCCCTTGATGTCTCGAAGGCCTTCGACCGGGTATGGCACGCTGGCCTTTTGAGTAAGCTTCCAGCGTACGGCATTTCCCCTAGCCTGACTGGCTGGGTAAAAGACTTCCTGACTGAACGGTCCCTCCGAGTTGTTGTCGACGGATGCTCTTCTGAGCCCATGTCAACTAATGCCGGTGTTCCTCAGGGGTCTGTTCTCTCTGCAACTCTGTTCCTGCTGCATATTAACGATCTGCTGATGCCCGGTATCTATGGGTATGCAGATGACAGCACAGTTGTAGAGAGATACCTGCCGGATGCTCGGGCTAGTAGGGAATCAATCCGGTCCGAAAGAGAGGCCATGGTTGAGCGAACGAGTGTTGCACTACAGGCAGTCTCCGAATGGGGCAATGCCAATCTTGTAGCATTCAATGCCGCCAAAACACAGGCGTGTCTTTTCACCGCCAAAAGGAGCCCGTTCACCTTGGCCCCTACTTTTCGGAATGTGTCCTTGGAGTGTTCCGACCGCCTTCAGCTATTGGGAGTTGAGATTTCCTCGAACCTTAACTTTGGGCGGTTCATTGAGTCCAAGGCCAAGGTGGCTGCCAGGAAACTTGGCGTTATTGCAAAGGTCCGGCAGTACTTCACACCTGGGCAGCTTCTAATGTTATACAAAGCACAGGTCCGTTCGTGTGTGGAGTACTGCAGCCACATTTGGGCTGGTGCTGCCAAGTGTCACCTGGCCACTTTGGATTCAGTGGAGAGACGTGCAAAGAGGCTGATTGGTGACCCTGATCTAACTCGAGTTGGCCTCCAAAGCCTAGAGCACAGGCGTAGAGTAGCCAGCCTTTCGGTGTTCTATAGGATGCATTTCGGGGAGTGTGCGAGGGAATTGCATGATTTAATTCCCCCATCTCCGTTCCACCAGCGGACGACCCGTCGTACGGCTGGTTTCCACCCTTACGTTGTTAACACCACTACGATCCGGACGAAGCGTTTCGCCTCCTCCTTTATACCACGTACATCGAGGGACTGGAACAATTTGCCAGCGGCGGTGTTTCCGTCGGACTACAATTTGAGTGTCTTCAAGGCTAGAGTGAATAGGCTCTTAATAAACTAGTGCGCTTTACCATCAACGATTGCGTCACTGCTTACCATCAGGCAGGATTGCGGTCAAGCGCTGGTTTATAATATGTAAAAAAAAAAAAAAAAAAAAATAAATAAAATAAAATAAAATTTGTGCATGCATAAACTTCGGAGAAATTTAAGTTTCCGCTGCGCGAACGTTTGGCCATTAGCTAGTTTTCATATAAAGCGCTTACATAGAGAGCTGTAGATTTTTACATACGTTGTTTTGAATTTGTGCATATTTGTGTACAAAACAGATTTAGAAAAAATCGTAGGGCTAAAGAGATAAAAATATAAACGTAAAACAGGCTTTTTAGGTCATAGTTCTTAAAGTATGCACTTTGGGGTCTAGATTTTCACGTTTATACAAACCTTGTAAGTGTCTGCAACATATTGCCAAATATCAATGATGTTCCTTTAGTAATTAAAGAGATATAGGACAATTTACCATGACAAAATCACTGTTTACAAAGCAGTCAATAATCACGACATTCTAAAGGAATTGCATGGTAAAATGTATGCCAATAATTAGTGTATTCATTCAACTATTCACATGCAAAATTTCATGGCATTAAATTCAGTAATTAAAGAAAAACAATTAAAATACTGACGAAGCATCGAAAACCTACATAACCCGACCAAGTTCAGATAGCTATAAAAAAGCGGCCGTGCCATATTATTATATATTAAGAACGTTCTTAACCTTCCAGTATAGTATTTATTAATATGGCACAGTTGCGTACACAAGCGTTAGGAAAAGATAAAACAATTGCATTTCTTGAATGAAAAAGGTTTTTTTTATAATAACGCCACTATCTACGACAAAAATAAATCTTCAATTAACAAGTAGGTACTATCAGCTGTAGAAGTCCATTTCCACCTTAAAGACTACTGTCGCCTGCGCTAAACCGGCCACGCACACTACCGCATTATTTTTTTATCGCAGTCTTCGTCTTTCTTTAAAGTAATGCAAAATTTCGTTACTTCATTTGAAGTTGAGTTAGCGGCCGCACTTAACAATGGTGCTATCAAAAGCGAGCGATTGTGGGTTCGATCCTTATTATAGGCAACTCTTTTTGTTGTTTCATATAATTTAAAATTATGATAATTGATTTTTATTTTAAAGTAAAAATGTTTGCAAATAATACACACATCAAAAGTGTCTAGGGATCAAGCATTTTTATGCGGATTTCTTGAGATTGAGATGTGGCTTTGTAATAAATTTATGATTTTATAAATTTATATGGATCCTTTTTGGTGCATTTCATAATTTGAATCAGGAACTGTGAATCAAATTCGAGTAAAAGATGAAAATCAGCTGTCAATATTTTCCCTATAAAAACATACAACGCATTGAAGACATTATTAGTGCTACTGTTTCCCTACTACTGATTAAAACCAACGTTATTATGGAGCGGCGACGTCATTTAAGCAGGGAAGAAATGCTCAGAGCCGTGGGAATGATAGAAGCTGGTTCCCGGCAACGTACTGTGGCTTTAGCTCTGAATACAAGTCAGAGTGTTATCAGTCGACTTTGGACACGTTACCGAAGCACTGGTACCGTGGCTGAGCGCCATGGAGGACGGTATCGCTGCACCACACGGAGACAAGACCGATACATTCAAATCTTAACTCGAAGAGCTCCAACAATAACCGCCATGATGTTAGCCGTGAGGCTTCATCACTCTTCAGGGAACTTAATTAGCGACCAAACAGTCAGAAACCGCTTGCATGAAGTGAACCTTCATTCCCGAAGACCGCTACGGGTACCACCTATAGCAATGCACAATCGTAGGATTCGATATCAATGGGCTCTTGAACACAGAAATTGGGCAGAAGAACAATGGCGTTTCGTGTGCTTTTCTGATGAGTCTCGTTTTGGTATGAGACCGGATACAAGACGTATACGACACTGGAGAACCCCTGGACGCCAACAGCGATTAAAATCCTGCCAGGAAGTCCATCCTTATAGTGGTGGAACCATCATGGTATGGGCGGGTATTTGGATCGGCGGAAGAACTGAGTTGATTTGGATCAGAGGCAACCTCAACGCTCAAATTTATGCTGAAACGATTGTATCAGACGTCATCGTTCCTCTACAAGTGCAAATCGGTCCCTTATTTCAGTTAATGCATGATAATGCACGACCGCACACCGCAAGAGTTGTAAGACAGACTCTCGCCGCAGCTAACATCAATGTCCTGCCCTGGCCTGCTCAGTCGCCAGACTTGAACCCGATTGAGCATGCATGGGATATGCTACAGAGAAGAGCTCTGCCGAATATGGAGGGTATCCAGTCGCAAGAAGACCTTTTTTTGTTGTTGCAACGAACATGGGCGGCCATTCCACAGCGTGATTTGGATGAACTCATTTTGAGTATGCCAAACCGATGTTCTTGTGTTGTTAGTGTTCGCGGTAGAAACACGGATTATTAATTGTTTAAGTTACCCAATAAAATTTTAGAGAAAACTGTTATTTCAGTCTTTTTTTCGAACTTTTGTGTTAGTGGTTCAAATGTCAAATATCCCTTTATTAGGAAAATGGCAAATTTCTTTATTAATGCAAAGGTGACTTGGTTTATCGTTACTGTGACAAACGAAAACACTTTATTTGATGAATCCTTAAAGAAAATTTTAATTAATATCAATCAGGAGAAAAGTTATTGCAAAAATATATGTTGATCCCTAGACACTTTTGATGTGTGTATTTAAACAAATAGGAAAATTTATTGAATATTTATCCCAAAAAAGGGTTTTATTATATGTTTTAGTTTACTATAGGGGTAATATAATAAAAAATATATAAAAATAAAACAATAAGCATATTATAATGCAATATATTATAAAGTTATATATTATTCGGTATAGATATACTTATACTAACAAATGAAACAAACGTTGAAACGGCAGCATTGTAATATTTTATATAAAAGTAATCCTTGACAAACTTATGATATTGTTATGGTAAAAAATACAAAAAACATTTTTGGTTGTTAGATATGAAAATTATAATATTATACGTATATTATGATTAAAGAGGTTATAGCTTAATTATTCATTTTCTTAAAGAAAAGAGGATTGAAGCTTAACCTGAATATTATTGCAATCATAAAATAATCTATACTTAGAACACATAATAGTGCTTATTACATTTATATTTTTTTTGCGTGTATAGCATAGTACTAGTGCTGCCATCCTGCAATGCCTTTTTTCGGAGTTTGAAGGCATGAGATTATAATCTTCAAGCGCTTTCTTAGTTCAAAAGTAAACGAACTTATTTCTTATCGAATTCCGAAATTATTGTTTTTATAATTTACCAAAAGTAATTTGTATTGAAATTGCAAAAGGCGACATCTGTTAGCCATTAAGCCAACCGAACATATTACTGTCACTTAGCTAAATTACTTTAGAGATGGTTTAGAGTCCGTTATTAAGATATTTATTGGTATATATTTAAAACACTCTGTAGGACACTTCTGCACTGTTTTTGTTATGAATAGTTTTTCTTTTTGTTTAGCTCGATAACACTCCACCAGCCTCGCCAATTTATTTTTAAACAACAAATGCAACCTATCTTCTTCGCACGATTTAAAAGTTTATTCAACGGTAAATATTGTCGTTTCGTTTCACTTGTCTCGACAGCTACCTTCGTCCTCCAACCTCTTGACCTTGACCTCCAACGGCTTACAGTATTTATCTAAAACAATAACAATTTTATTACGCACTTGCTACAAGCGATTGGTTTGCACCTTACATAAATAATAATAAAAACAACTTACACAAAAGCCGGTTTCATATGATATTTGAGATATATTGCTGCATATGCCTGCATATTGATTAAAAAGTAAAACTAATAACACAAACTGGTAACTATATGTTCACCAACCAACAACAGCTAAGTAATATTATTTGAGTTATTGTAGCTAATAATAGTTATTGTAGGTAGCGGAATATTTTTTGTGAAGTAGTGATTCAGATTCTTTTAAGTCTACCGTCATCTTTTTATAATGACTCTAATATAGAAAAAATCTTAAAAGAAAGTATCATCTTTAAGTTGCAGATCGATATTTTTAGATATTTTTGTTGTAAGCATTCATAACTCACCAATAAACATTTAAAAAATATTTTTGTAAGTTATTAGATTCGAACTCGAACCACCTTGAACGCCTATCAAGGCGAAAACCGTTACGCCATTGAAACACTTACTGTAGACGTTGAAATTAATAAGTAGTACCTAACAATCATAAGCGGGCAGCAAGTGTATGAGCGTGTATCAAACTTTATTATAGAAGAAGGTCGTAACTACAACTAGTATTGCTTGGCCATAGTTTTGTGAGATTGCAACTCGACTTTTGGTCTTGACTGTACTTCTCTATTTAAATATCCGTGTACAAAAATATTTTTAATTACATATAATGCTTAATTATATAATTGAGGGGTTTTGGCGGGAATGTCAAGATGAGTGTCACGCTCATTTTTCATTGGACTTTTAAAATTATTTATAGTGTCGTTTACTAAATAAAAGCGCGTGATTTATGTAGTAAAAATTCATTCATGCATTCAGTGAATAATTCATTAAGAACAGTGAAATATCGCAGCATAGTGGCCACGTCAAGACTTTTTCCCAAACCTCACTCGTAAGACTGGTCACGCGGCCGTCTTTTTCGCCATGAATACCTAATAATTCATAATTACGTGACATTGGCTAAATGCACAAACCGTGCGAAGCCAAAAAATAAAGAAAGAAGAATTATATAATTATAATAACGTTAACAAACGCTTGCAACGGCAGCAATAGACTTAAATGTGTTTTAACTAAAATAGGTATAATAAACTATTATGAATATAAGGGTAAGTATAATATTTCGGGCTTCAATAAAAATTAAAATCACATCACATGACTGGACTATTCAGTTGTTTATATTTGATCAAAATTAAAAAAGTGCTTATAAACTAAAACATTTGTATAAAAAAGGTATTTTCAAGAAATATTTTTAAATGATTAGCAAATACAGTAAATAACCTCAACATTCCTAAAAGTATACCTAATATTTTCTAGTTCCTATTAGAAAATAAAATTACAGATTAACAATCACAGATCAATAAAGTAGACTATTCAGTTCTATTCAGAGTCTGCCTAATATAAAAATAAATCAACATTTACAAACAAACAGTAGTTCTTACTTGTGGTACTTATTTAATTTCCCTGAGGGGTCTATACTAAGAATCTGGATCCGTGAAATATTCAATAGAAATTAGCTGTATGAATTTTATTTGCCTAAATTAATATATTTAGATTATATCTCAAGTCTCAAGCGCATACTTATATGAAGTAACTACGTAAATAGTACCTACTTTGTCATAGTCAAATACATTTAAAAAAGTAGATGTACAAAAATAAATGACCTTTTTAATATATCGAAACAATTGTGCTATCACCTATACCAATTCAATACCGGTATTATACTGTAAATTTTGGGATGTTACCTAAATATATTGCACGGCCGCTTTTTTATAGCTATCCGAACTTGGTCGGGTTATGTAGGTTTTCGATGCTTCATTAGTATTTTAATTGTTTTTCTTTAATTTCTGAATTTAATGACATGAAATTTTGCATGTGAATAGTTGAATGAATACACTAATTATTGGCATACATTTTACCATGCAATTCCTTTAGAATGTCGTGATATTTGACTGCTTTGTAAACAGTGATTTTGTCATGATTAATTGTCCTATATCTCTTTAATTACTAAAGGAACATCATTGATATTTGGCAATATGTTGCAGACACCTACAAGGTTTGTATAAACGTGAAAATCTAGACCCCAAAGTGCATACTTTAAGAACTATGACCTAAAAAGCGTGTTTTACGTTTATATTTTTATCTCTTTAGCCCTACGATTTTTTATAAATCTGTTTTGTACACAAATATGCACAAATTCAAAACAACGTATGTAAAAATCTACAGCTCTCTATGTAAGCGCTTTATATGAAAACTAGCTAATGGCCAAACGTTCGCGCAGCGGAAACTTGAATTTCTCCGAAGTCTATGCATGCACAAATTTTATTCATACATACACAATTACACACAAATACACACTAATTTTTGGACACATCTCTTTTTTCTAAAGTCAATGGATTAAAAAAAGTTCCGCCAGGACAACGTTCGCCCAGCGGAATCAGTTTTTGGTGAATTTCTCCACAATGGCTGCATGCACAAATTTTTTTTACCATACACAATTACACGACGTCATACACTAAATATCTGCATATTTAAAATCTTTAAATTCAACAACATTCCGCTGCGCGAACGCACACACCTAACAATACCTTCACGGATCGGACAGGGTTTTCTTTACATATTGTATAGTGTACATAGTGTTGGCCCAAAATGAAACATCTCCTTTACTTACTAATTGTAACTATTGTAAGTTCAACGTCAGTTTTTTAAATTATACATTAGTTTAAAATGGCTTGATGGTTTAAGCCTGGGTCTAATAAGGAACCTTTTCTAAGTAAGGTTGAAAGTTGAAAGGGATGGTCTAACAATTATTCTGCCTCGTTCATGATTCGCTCCAAGTTGTCCCATCCGAGGGGGGACACAGTCAGCTGTTGCGGACGCGCCCACATCTCGTCCGTCATCTCACAGCGTGACGGCGGCAACTTGTATGATATAGGATCTCCGTCGACACTCCTGAAAAAAGTTGAACGAGTCAAGAATTTAAAAGGCTTGCCATGATTGAAACTTGGCCATGGTTTACCCGTTTTAGAGTTACTTCGAAACCGAGCTTAACGAAAGGTTGTTAAGCCATTATACAGTACCTCGGTCATAGGTAAATTTAATTCGGTACGTTCATTAGGTATTAACTTCAGAACCTTGCGCCCACCCTGCTAGCGACTTGGCAAGTATCACATTCTTTAGTGACGAAAATGTGACGCACATTTTAATATTCGCTATAATTTGTGACGGGCTTAGTCTGGTCGATATTGCTTGTTGAAGCAATGGCTGTTTACACCTTGCGCCCACCAGTTTTCTTATGATTATTAAGTAATTACTTAGTTTCCGTTTCTTGTTACGATAGCTAAACGCATTCGTCACTGATAGTTGAAAAATAGTTGAAGGAGGTTTCAATTCAGGTTTCAACCCTGTAAGATTTCAAGTTGTCGAAATATGAGGAGGGCGCATGGTTCCTGGCGCAGCGGTCAACACGCCTGCCTGCGACGTGGAGGTCCCGGGTTCGAGCCCCGGCCTGGTCATGATGGGAAACGATCTTTTCCTGATTGGCCTGGGTCTTGGATGTTTATCTATATATGTATCTATTATAAATATAGTATCGTTGAGTTAGTATCCCATAAAACAAGTCTCGCTACTTACTTTGGGGCTAGCTCAATCTGTATGATTTGTCCGTATATATTTATTTTATACTAGCTTTCCGCCCGCGGCTTCGCCCGCGTGGAGTTCGGTTATATCGCGCTTTTTAGATTTCCCTCGGGAACATCAAACTTTTCCGGGATAAAAGGTAGCCTATGTTCTTTCTCAGGGTCTAAAGATTGTCTGTGCCAAATTTCATCAAAATCGGTTGAGAGGTTTAAGCGGGAAAGCGTAACAGACAGACAGACAGACAGACAGACAGACAGACAGACAGACAGACAGATAGACAGACTGACAGACAGAGTTACTTTCGCATTTATAATATTAGTATGGATTTCTTGCTTTAACCGAATGCATCAACGGGTGAGACTTTTTTTTTAAAGATGTACGGTGTATGGTACCAGGTTAGCACAAAAGTGTAGGAGAAGTCGAAACAATGAAGCTCATTCATCATTATTAATCTAATATTACATGGATGAAGTTTTATTTTGCCTACTTTGAGGAGGTGCAAGGTACCAGGGTAGCACAAAAATGTAGGAGAAGCCGAAACAATGAAGTTCATTCATTCACACAGGAATGACTGGAACGGGTTAAAATGGATATTCTATGTCCTTCTCCCAGTTCTTAGCTACCTCCCTACCAATTTTCAGCCAAATCGGTTCAGCCGTTCTTGAGTTATGAATAGTGTAACTAACACGACTTCTTTTATATATATAGATTATCCTAATTTAAAAAGTAGTAAATAAGATCATGTCATATTGCTTTTAAGGCGGAACAAAGTTCGCAAGGTCAGCTAGAAGACCCGCTAGCTGACCCGGCGAACTTTGTTCCGCCTTAAAGGCAATAAATATCACATGATCTTATTTTTTAGTTTTTAAATTAGGATAATTAGGGCAGCACAAAAGTGTAGGAGAAATCGAAACAATGAAGCTCATCATCATCAGCCTTTTTTTATCGTCCCCCTGCTGGCAATAGCTAGAGAGGAGAACGACTGAGCGTAATCACCACGCTTGCTCAATGCGGGTTGGCGATTTCAGACTTACAAAAGGCCAGGTTTCCTTAAAATGTTTTCCTTCACTTTGTAATCTTTTTCGCTTTGTAATCACTAATACATAGAAGAAATATGATTTTTTCTACTTTGTGGAGGTGTAAGGTACCAGGGCAGCACAAAAGTGTAGGAGAAGCCGAAACAGTGAAGCTCATTCATCATTAAACCATAATAATTACATCAAAGAACTTTTATTGTGCCTAGTTTGTAGAGGTGCTATGTACCAGGGTAGCACAAAAGTGTCCCGGCGAACTTTGTTCCGCCCTAAAGGCAATATGACATGATCTTATTTACTACTACTACTATTTTAAATTAGGATAATCTGTATATACAGTATGTTAAATAACAGAGGGCGTTCCCTTAAACTCGTTAATATATATCATTAATAGATTAAAATAAAAATATCAGCATAGAAAAATAAGCATAAAAAAATCCGAATAAAAAAAATTCTAATTGGAAATAAATTTGAAACCTCCTGTTTTAAATCAAAATAGTAGTCGTCATGTATAAATAAATTGCGACGTTGCCGTCTTTCATGTTCGCGTGTACAGTGTGTTTCTTTTACATGTCAATTTAAATTTTTATTGAATATTTTCTTATTGGAAAAAATTTTAAAACATTTTGTTTTCGAATGGAAATATTTTTTTTAGCATGTATGTATGCTATACTATTTCGGGTTAACGGGAACGCCCTCTGTTAGTTAACATACTGTATATAGAAGAAAGTCGTGTTAGTTACACTATTTATAACTTAAGAACGGCTGAACCGATTTGGCTGAAAATTGGTAGGGAGGTAGCTAAGAACTGGGAGAAGGATTTTGGATATCCTTTTTATCCCGTTCCCGTTGTTCCTGTGTGAATGAATGAACTTCATTGTTTCGACTTCTCCTACGTTTTTTTGCGATCCTGGTACCTTGCAACTCCTCAAAGTAGGCAAAATAACTTCATCGATGTAATATTAGATTAATAATGATGAATGATTAATAATGATCACTTTTGTGCTACCCTAGTACCATACACCGTACATAAAAAAAAGTCTCAGCCGTTGATGCATTCGTCTAAAGCAAGAAATACTCTCTGCCGGTTTAAAGTTTCTAATAAAAAGCCACAAAGCCAACTTCAACTTCAAACTAATATTGTATTGTTGTGACATTTATCATGGCCATTCTCCCATTGCTCTTGTAAGTGAGTTTTATTTTGTCTCCTTTTTGGAGGTGCAGGGTACCAGGGTAGCACTAAAGTGTAGAGAAGAAGTAAAAACAATGAAGCTCATACATCATTATTATTAAATCATTTTTTCCTTACTTTCTCACCGTTTAGACCTACCCTGGACTACGACAAACATTTTAAAACCAAAATGAGCTCAATCGGCTCAGCCGTTCTCGAGTTTTAGCGAGACTAACGAACAGCAATTCATTTTTATATATATAGATAGATAGATAGATAGATAGATAGATTTATTTATATTACGAACGTTACACCCACCGTGTATCTCGACAATGGCTGGTCCAAAGAGTTTAACCTTCAATATAGCCAGAAAGCGACATATTACTATGTCAAATTGCCGTGTCAATTTGATAAACTTTTATCTCTCACTGAATTTTAGCCACCATCCCGGGACCCATTGTATGAAAATTGATGGTTGAGGTGCTGGTAGGTAGAGAACCCAAAGGTACATAGCGATTATCGGCTACTATAGGTTGAACTTTTAAATTCTGGTCAACACAACCAAAGTAATGCCTTTACATAAACTGGAAATGTGAAAAAAAGTGCTGTATGGCCAATTCCTGTAATAAAAAACATTCATAATTTAGATTCAAATCTCACCCCGGTGGCAATCAATGTCAAAAATTTACGGAAAGGAGAGGCATTTTTGACGATGAGACGGAAATCCATACTAATATTATAAATGCGAAAGTAGGTAACTCTGTCTGTCTGTCTGTTACGCTTTCCCGCTTAAACCTCTCAACCGATTTTGATGAAATTTGGCACAGACAATCTTTAGACCCTGAGGTACATAGGTGAGGAACATAGGTTACCTTTTATCCCGGAAAAAATTTGAGGTTCCCGAGGGAAATCTAAAAAGCGCGATATAACCGAACTCCACGCGGGCGAAGCCGTGGGCGGAAAGCTAGTAAGACTATAAAAATAAAGTTCTTAAAATTACGAGATTTGCCCCTCTGGTGTATCAAACAAATAGAAAACCTGAGGACTTAGTAGACACTCACACGTGTAATTTACGAGATCTAAGCCTTTCAGTCGATAAAAATCTTCATGTTGTTGGAGGTATACGCACCCTAAGAATACCACAGTCTGCTTGTATGGGTCGTAAATTTGTCCCGGCTTTAATGGTGGGCGGAGCGGGTAATCTCGGTCGGTTTTCACCAGACGACCGAAGCGTTCCAAAGGACACTGCGCGCGTCGCCCGATCATAGCTGGAAAAAGTTTGTATACTATTACAACGTTCTTGGCTTAATGAAAATAATTTTAATTGGAAAGTTACCAAGTACCTACCTAAGAGTAAATGTTTTTTGTCTCTCCGTCCTTTAATATTAAGCTTTTAAGATTTTTGTTTCGTGGTCTTTTAAATTTTTGGGTTTAGCGACTAAGTTTGTTCGGTCACCTTGGATCACGCTCAAGGGCTACTGATCTCTTTAATACCCAAAGACTTAAAATTCTAATTAGCTTTTGTAATTTATGATGTCTGCGGACTGCGATTGTTTTTTATGTCAAAGATATTTTTCCATATACCTAGTTTCTTACTTTCATGAATAGAATTCTACTCTTCTATCCTTCCTTTGTTACACCAAGATCCCTCAAGTTTATTTCACCATGTGATAATTTCGTGGTTTCATGTTTGTGGATGTTGTAGACTTGGACGTACCCGGGGGAGCAACTGCACCCCCCCCTTACTTATCTCTTACTTTTAAATAAACCACGCAGTATACACTAACGAATTGTATAGTCATATGAATAAATTGCCAAAAATAAAAACCGCGATTTAGATTACCCACTCTAAAAATCTGACTTGCCTTCCCCTAGGCCTGACTTGCTACTACAATCTAGCAGTTTGAGGTTTCACTGCAAACAACGTTTAGCTACGAGACGATGGAATTATTTGCCTATTTTGTATTATAGTAAAGACAAACATTAAGTAAATGAAAGATTAACAACTCTACGTAAGTCCAAATAGGGCAAAACGCGGTCACATCTACATAATAATTATCTTTAGAAACTTTGCATCGGTGGGGCATTATGCAGCGCAAAGTTCGTGTTAATTCGGAAACACGAAGATTGCCGAAAATCATGCGTTTTCTGCAACATGTACCTACCTACGTAAAAAGTTACCTGCTGAAGTTGGTGGTACGGGCGATGGAGATGGATCAACTACAACTGGATACTGTTTGGGCTCGAGTTGGCTGCTGTGTGATTGTAAGGCTGCACGATATTCTTCCACTGTCATACCTGATACATTACAAAACATATTTAGTTAAGGAAAAGAATGATATATGGACCTAGTTCCAAAAAGGAATATGAATCATTTTATTGTTTGTACATAAATAAATACAATGGGCGGCCTTATCGCTAATGCCTATATGACCTACAAGCCGTGCGCCTAATGAGATTTGCAATCGGTATTTGATCGATTTGCTTTTATAAATTTTGAGAATCCTTCGCTCACTTCTAGTCCTAGGGTTTTAGGACAACCTAAATCGTTACACTCTAAAGCTGAAAGTGTTGTCTGTCAGTGAATTTTATACAAATAAGTAGAAGTAGTAGATATGCAAGTACTTGATTTTTTTTTACCTTTTGGTACTCATTTAAGGGAAGCTGAAGTTAAAAACATGACTTTCAGGATCGCTACTCACCGCATTTCTGTGCTTCTTCTTCTTGTATTTCTCTAATTTTCTTATAAAAATACCATCTTTGTGGCCAGAGCTTTGCTGCAGATTGAGATTTTCGCATAACTGACTTTCTGAAAATTATGTAAGTACTTCTGCCTTATTTCCTTAAAATAAGTAGGTAATTGAGCTTCATCCTTACAGAGGAAAACAATGAAATCAACTAGCCGAATCTGAATGATATTTTTGTGATAATTGATTAATAAATAAGTAACTTTTTCTTCCCGGGGTGGAAAATATTCATGGACGTCCGTACTCATGGGCGGATGGTGATATTTGTCAGATTCTTTCTGACTTAAAACCGCCCCGGCGTTCCATCAACACTCTTACGCCGTGGCATGCGAGAACGTTCGTTCACACAAGAGTCAACCGTCCGACTGGAACTCAACCTTTTTTTTGTTCCGGTGTGGAAATTCCTCATGGATGTCCGTCGCCCTGGGGCGGGCGACGGGGTTTGTCAAACTCCTACTGACTAAAAACCACCCCGGTGTCTCGATTATCACGTGCGCGCAGGGCCGCGGCAGTCCAGATTCTTCCGCGGCCGACTGGAACCTACTTTTTTTTGCTTCGGGGTGGAAAATCTTTCACGATGTCTGCCGCCCTGTGATGGGAGGGTGGTCGACGGGGTCTGTCAGACTTCTACTGATTAAAAACCAGCCTGGTGTCTCGTCTCTCACGTTCGTGCGGGGCCGCGGGAATCCAGATTCTTCCGCAGTCCTACACTCTCGTGCTGGCCCGGTCTGTCCGGGTGCGAGTGCGCGCCGAACTCGCGCGCGCTTCCATCTCGGGTCCATCGAGTAGGCGGCGGAGACTCCCCAAGTTATTCGCCCTTGGACTTTAGACCGCGGACTGCAAGTACGGCCCGCAGTCTACCCCACCTCGCTCTCTGTTCATGCACTTTGAAGATGCAGAGCGCAGATAGAGAGCCCTGTGGAGCGACTCCTCTGCTCCGTCAGAAATTCGCTGCTTGGAACAATCCCCTCGCCGGATTGTGCCCGTGCCCAGAGTGCACCGGCCTAGCGTTTGCTCGTCCTTGGGGGTTCAAAACCAGAGGACCAGCAGTCACCGAGCACTCGGGGCAGGTTTTCTGCGACACAGCCCGACTGGAACTCACGCATGTCCGCTGCCCTGGGGTGGGCATCGGAGTCTGACTCCCACTGACTAAAAACCACCCCTCTCGTGTCTCTTCAATCAAACGCGCGGGGCCGCGGGAGTCCATGGTTCTGCCGCGGCCCCACACTCTCGTGCCAGCCCGGTCTGTCCGGGCCTCGCCTCCTGCACGGGGTACTGAGTTGTAAAACTACCTCGTGCATCGCCTCAGGGGCGCGAGCCAACACTCGCGCGCGCCTCCGCTTCGGGGTGCATGGAATATGGGGCGGGGACTTCCCCATGTCCCTCGCCCTTGGATCTATTCATGGGGGCTGGAATAGGGCGTTATAGACCTAAGGACACCACCGCGTCCCATGACTCTGCGCTAATGACCATCCTCCTCATTACTGCCGGCAGGCGGCGGCGTCAGGTCGCCTCCTACTTTATTTGTGAGGACACTGCTCTGCTTCTCCCAAGCTGTGTAGCTTGGGACGCTCTGCGGTGCTGCGCCGTGTCCTCCCCGCATTGGACGCAGTGGTGGCACCGAGCGTCCGGCTCCCTGTCTACCCGACCCTATTGACTCCTCTCAGAAATAAGTTTTCTATTCTATCCCAAATCTTTTTCACCAAAAGTGTTGCCTATAGGTAATGTAGACTGCACGGTCATCCTATAATGTAGACTGTCTACACGATAAGCGCAGTGGTTAAGCTATTGACAGCTACGTTGCGTGTCGCGGGTTCGATTCGAACAAATATTTGTATGACCCACAAATAGTTGTTCCGGGTCTGGATGTTTGTGTATATGAATTTATATGTTTGTAAACGCGCCCCAGACAGAAGAAATTCCTAGTGAGGGCGCAAGTTTTTTTTTTTTAAATAAAATGTTCCCACTTCTGGGACCAGGTATCAACACGCGGGCCCAGCGAGACTAGATAGACGTCACATGTCTTCGATGATTTTTTTTGGCGCTACGACATGTCGGTTTCCTCACGATTTTGTCTATGTTTTTGAAGCAGTGGTGATGTAATAATTTACTCAAAGTAAAGCGCTTGACGGGGTTCGAGCCTACGACCTAGAACTTGTAGTTAAGTCGCGGCCGATACCATTAGGCTACCGGTGCTCTTATACCTATAAATTATCATTCAAATTGGTTTAAAAGTAACCCGGAAGAACTCTTATGTTAAAGAACTTATAAGTATACATATAATTCTAACTTCCACCCCTTACTTTGATTTGGTTTCAAAATTGAATGAATGAATTGAAAGAACAACCAAATGAAATTTCCCTGTCTAAGATTCTCCGGATATCCCTAATCGAAATGATAGACGTAATTCCATTGCTACAGAATATTCGGACAAAATTAATTAGTTTACCATCAATTATCTCATTGCTAATGGTCCATCACAACTTCGTATCCGCTGCTCAAATTCAAAGCCGACTGTAACATAAGTACCTATTCAAGAAAAACTAGCGCCTACAAACACCAACACACGACATTTATGTAGAAACTGTAGTCATTTTCCCCCAAACTGACCAGAAAAGTTTTAATTAAAGCTTTAGGAGCGACCTAATACAATATATGTGTCCGTGTCATAATATTTATTATATTATTAAATGTAGTAAGCAGTGTTTACACTTAAAGTTGTTTCTAAAAAAAAAAAAAACTTACAATATTCCCTGAGCTTTAACAGGATCAGTAGAAGGCTCCCGGCGACTGCCTATATTAACCGGAGCAGGTGCTGGTGCAGCTTCCATTTTATATTAACTTCAGTGTACGTACTTATAAATAGCTAATGTTATTAGAACTAAACTGTATTCTTGCAAGTATTCGAGACTACTACATAAAGCTTCCAACCTTTCCGTTCCTTGTGCAGAATGTTGCCGGGTGATGAATGGAATCGATCAAGCAATAAAAAGAAATTATAAATACTTATTTTACAATCAAAAGTCATGGTGAAGGAAGTTTATTCAATCCTTTGATGTCATGCAATCAGAAAAAGTAGTCAGGTAATTTTGACGTTTGTAGGTAGTTAGGCAGTATTGAATAACCGTTAGTGCCTGCCTACTTAGGTTTAGCAATGTATAATGATTTACGTGCTTTCGGTAACTATGACGGGGAAATACCGTATCTCTAGCCATGTTTGTTTAAACAGTTTATTGTGTCTCAGAAAAAGACTGTTTGTTTTAGGTGGTTATGAATGGTACCTGTTTATACGCGTAAACTATGAAGAAATATCTGTTTGTAATGTCAAAAATAATCGCTTTTTTTCTATTATTTTTTGCATAGATATGAAACACGTATTACAAAAACAATTTCATCTTTTTTCTGTCTTTTTGTTCAGACTAAATTCCGAAACGGTTACCCGATATTAATGAAAGTTTTTGTAGGGATACTTTAAAACCAACAGCCTTTTCTAGGGTTCAAAGTAACCCTAGACGTTATTGTTTACCGACTTACTATGTGGGTGATGCCGTGGGCAGACTCTAGTAGGTATTAAACACCGCTTTTTCAATGTAAAGATACCTTGTAAAAATTTAAGGAACAAATATAGTATTCCGACATAATTATTTTTAATTCAAAAGCATTAAAACATCATAAAAAGCCAGTCCTTTGTTACTTAAACAAATGAACCTGAAAAGCCACTTAAAAATAAAATAGATTTATTCCCTTCTACCTACTGAGTACTAGGTAAATAACTAAATGAACAAACAATGACAACTTCTGATTTTCCATCAGTTGGAAAACTCTTGTGTTCTGTTCATTACCTAATAACTTTTAACAATAATAATACCTAGGGTATAGTTAATTTACAAGGGTTGTAATTTGGTAACTCTTCAGCAAAATGGTATCCTTTGAATGTAGCACGTTAGGTAAGTAGAGCTCGTAGCTTTGCTTCACTGAATTTCTTGATAAATTCTCAGTCTACATTCCATGGTAATTAAACTGTAAGTATCTAAGTACTGGTATGTTCTTAGCTTTACCTCACAAGAGCGAACGTCAATTACGAATTCAAAGTTTGGTTAGCGCCGCCATCGTGTTCTGTGTTGGGTCGAGCGAGACGTTTGCCGGGACGTCTACACCAGACAGCCTTTAAACTTTCTCAAGCATATTACTTTTATTTACCTACGAACTACGGTATTAGGGCTCCCGTCCCACCGCCGGCGATTAACGGGAAGCAAGTTCAGCTAGCAACGAGTAGCGAGAGTGCGGCGACGAGTTGTTACTCGCTGGTATGCATAGAAATAAAATGAAATTATTTATTTTAGCCTTTAAACTCTCTCAAGCATATTACTTTTATTTACCTACGAACTACGGTATTACGGTCCGCGTTTCAACCCGAAGTGATTGATGATCGGATGTTCATGGGCTCCGATGGTCGGATGCTCATCGGAGCCCATGTCGACCAATGCCGGTGTTCCTCAGGGGTCTGTTCTCTCTGTAACTCTGTTCCTGCTGCATATTAACGATCTGCTGATGCCCGGCATCTATGGGTATGCAGATGACAGCACAGTTGTGCAGAGATACCTGCCGGAAGCTCGGGCTAGTAAGGAATCAATCCGGCCCGAAAGAGAGGCTATGGTAGTGCGTACGAGTGCTGCACTACAGGCAGTCTCCGAATGGGGCAAAGCCAATCTTGTAGCATTTAATGCCGCCAAAACACAGGCGTGTCTTTTCACCGCCAAAAGGAGCCCGTTCACCTTGGCTCCTACTTTTCAGAATGTATCCTTGGAGTGCACCGACCGCCTTCAGCTTTTGGGAGTTGAGATTTCCTCGAACCTAAACTTTGGGCGGTTCATTGAGTCCAAGGCCAAGGTGGCGGCCAGAAAACTTGGCGTCATCGCGAAGGTCCGGCGATACTTCGCACTGGGGCAGCTTCTAATGTTGTACAAAGCACAGGTCCGTTCGTGTGTGGAGTACTGCAGCCAGTGGCGGCGTAGCATAGGTTGGCACCCGTGGCGACTTTCTAACGAGCACCCTCAAAATAAAACGACAAATATTAAACGTTTACGTGACTTTATTTTGCTAAAACACTCAATGACGTTATCAAAATTAACTTTCGTCTCTTTTCAACGGAGAATATGGATATACTGGAAAGTCGTGCCTGGCTCATTGTAGATCTTAAGTAAGATTTTATTAACTTTAATTTTGAGAAACTTCTTTCACAAGTAGCCCAAATAGTTAAAAAAAATCTTAGACATAGAGCTAGACTTGGAACAGTCTCGGAATAGTCCCATTATAATAAATTTCAGAAGCTCCATGGTAGTCCATTGAATCGCTTCTTGAAGAGAAATGCTGGCGGCTTCCAAGTGGCGCCTCAGTCGTAAAATCTCCAAAATAATGCCCTCTGCAGAAAATTCATCATACATTTTTGTAAGATTTGGAACTATATCACGAAGTTCTTCTTCTGTTGACGTTAGTAGAGTTTCAGACTGAACAACACCAAATGTTATGAGAATGTCATCTATTGCTTTGTAGCGATGCTCTAGTTCTTCGTAAAATCTATTAAGATATTCTAACATAGCTATAAGCAGCTCTCCTGGCCATGTTAGTTTGTACTAACGTACGAATGCCAGGAGAAATGTCCCAAGACGTTGGCATCTTGGGACATTTCTCCTGGCATTCGTTTTCAGAATCTCCTCCTTCCTCTTCTTTCAACAGAAATATCCAAGTCCTCACATTTTTCAGTTGCGTAGGAAATAGCTCTTTCCACTATTTGGACACGTTGAGTTTGAAGAAAAATTTTTAGGGCTTTGATTTTTATAACACACTTTTCCAGCGATAGCCCAGATGTTTGGATATACTTTTGTGTCTGATTAACTTCTAGAATTTCACACCAAAAGGAGAGGTAGCATAAAAAACTGAAGTCACACTGTAATGTTATGTACATATTCAGATATACTTACACTTATTATTTATACTCATATTCATACTTATATATGTATCATTCATTTCCACGGCCCATAATATGCATTCCATTATTATGAGGCTCTGTTTTGATCATATTCCGCTACACCAGGACTCATTTTTCAGTTCACAGTCACAGTCCTCAATTTTAAGCCTAAGTTTCGGCGACTTAGTGACCCCTTAGCATAGGAAGCCGTACCTATGCAGGACTGTATCACTTTTTCCTATCAAACACTGCACTTTTTAATTTAATACCATTTATATTTACATTGTTACAGAACATTTTCATTATTTTGACATTTTTTGACAACATTGTTGATGATGTATCTATGACAACCTTCTCATCAAAATTCTTGTTGGTCTGCTATTTTTATTTCATAATTGTTATTCGAACTCTTTTATGGTAAAATTATTTACCGTTCCTCGTCCATATTTTCGAATATTTTAAATTTCGACCTCCAACCGTTCTGCGAGGTTTCTTTAGGAATCATCGCAGAGCAGTGGTCAGTCGAGCCCTGGCTTCCAAACAAGCCTCTTAAAAGTAGGTCTCCAGTAAACGTTGCCTCGAGAGCCCTTCTAGGGTTTTTCCTGCTGTGCCAGTCTCTATATAACTGGTGCGCCTGGAGCTGCCTGGCCCTTTGCCGCCGGAGCCTTCGACTGCTGCCGGCCTTGTGACGCCGGGGCAGTCCCTCTTCCGTAGCTGCCGCCGGTCCACCAGGGCCGCTCCTCTGTACCTGCCGCCGGTCCACCAGGGCCGCTCCTCTGTACCTGCCGCCGGTCCACCAGGGCCGTTCTTCCGTTGCTGCCGCCGGTCCACCAGGGCCGCTCCTCTGTAGCTGCCGCCGGTCTACCAGGGCCGCTCCTCTGTAGCTGCCGCCGGTCCACCAGGGCCGTTCTTCGTGTAGCTGCCGCCGGTCCACCAGGGCCGTTCTTCTGTAGCTGACGCCGGTCCACCAGGGCCGCTCCTCCGTAGCTGCCGCCGGTCCACCAGGGCCGCTCCTCCGTAGCTGCCGCCGGTCCACCAGGGCCGCTCGTCCGTTGCTGTCGCCGGTCCACCAGGGCCGCTCGTCCCTTGCTGTCGCCGGTCCACCAGGGCCGCTCGTCCGTTGCTGTCGCCGGTCCACCAGGGCCGCTCGTCCGTTGCTGTCGCCGGTCCACCAGGGCCGCTCGTCCGCTGCTGTCGCCGGTCCACCAGGGCCGCTCGTCTGTTGCTGTCGCCGGTCCGCCAGGGCCGCTCGTCTGTTGCTGTCGCCGGTCCGCCAGGGCCGCTCGTCTGTTGCTGTCGCCGGTCCGCCAGGGCCGCTCCCCCGTAACTGCCGCCGGTCCACCAGGGGCCGCCCTTCACCATCACCCATCAATCATTCATCGACATTATTCATTTTTATACTTCCATCTTGTCTTTTCTGTATACTTAATAAATACTGTCTCCCTCTAAAGTCTTTTCTTGTCGTTATACGACAGTTTGGCGCCAAACGAAAATTTCCTGCACCCCCTTAACTTCCTAAATTCAAAAGAAACACTTCGTCTAGTGTCGTACATTCTCAGCTCTTTGGTTAAATATTTTGGCTATTCTATCCCTTTCATTTTCTCTTAACACACACATAACTCATTCACTCATATATACTTACAACACCTAACTTAATTTTCTTTTTTTTTTTCCCTAACAGGAAAACAAGGTATACTTTTACATACTTAACTATCTTTTTTCTAACTTACACTTAAATATGTCTCGTCCAATCAAATTTGAACTCTTAAATAAAAACGAGCTTGAATATGAAGTTACAATTAGACTGGAGGAACCAGCAAAAACAGTTATATTGTTAAAGAAGCAGATACTTCTGCTAGCTCCTTCTACACCATCGGAAGATATTTTAACTTCTCCCATTCCTATAGAGGAGGAGTTAGCTCAGATAGATAGTACTCTGAGTTATTTAAATATTAAAATAGATAATCTATTACAGGGTGATTCCAAATACCATCGCTTAATAGAATCTTTTATTAATCATTTATTTTACAGGTTGGAACGTATAGACACAGACTTAAACCCTGACTATAAACTTAATCTAGACACTTTAAAATCAAAATTTGAGACACTTGAAGGAAGTTTCAAGATTTATTGTTCAAATCTAAACTCTATGAATCCTCATTCATATATCACTGCTCCCTCTACCCCTCCTATTCATACTCCTCTCGCCACTCCCTCTACTCCACCTATTTACCCTCCTTTCACAGCTCCTCTTTCCTCTCCTATTTTAACTTCTCCAAATCATAATTTATTCAAAGATCTGAAACGATATACGTTTAATGGAAAATCTTGCCCTAGATCGTTTTTACAAAAACTTGACGAATATTGTCTTGTGCGGAATATACCCAAAAATTTGTTAATTACTCAGGCGTATGATATTTTTACAGACAGTGCCCTACATTGGTTTAGATTTAAAATAAATCAAAATCCAGACCTAACATGGGATGAAATTTCTTTGTCTCTAATTAAAGATTTTGGTGGTTTTGACTATGATTTTAAATTATTGGAGGCCATCAAAAGTCGTACCCAAGGTCGTGATGAACCAATCATAATTTATATCTCAATTATGTCGGGAATGTTCTCTCGTCTGGCTAAAAAATTGTCTGAAACGGAACAGTTAGAAATCATTCTAAGAAATATAAGACCATGTTACTCAGTATTCGTGGCACTAAAAGATATTAACTCTATTGATGCACTCTTGGCTACATGCCAAAATTATGAACAATTCTTAGATCGAGACAAACATTTTAAAGAACCAAATAACCAACAAAATCCCCTTATTTCAGAATTTGCTTATAAACAAATTCATCCAACTTCTTCGGAATTTTCTACTTCTGACCCAAAACCTCCTTCATACACAAATAGATTTTACAAAAACCCTCCAAAACAAGTAAACAGTCTAAAACAAGCTAACTCGCAAGAAAATTCATTTTGCGTTCGTTGTCGTATGCATGGTCATACCTTAAATACTTGTACTCAACGTCACTTTCTAATTTGTTTTAAATGTGGTCTTAAAGGTTTTAAAACCCCAGACTGTCCTAATTGTTCACCTAAACCTAACTCTAGTTCAAAAAACTAACGACTGACTTGAAAAGTAAAACAAACTTTGATGCCAACGATTGGAACGATTGGATTAAAACTCTTAAGAATTTCTTTTCATGCTATAAAATCTCTTCAACTCTATACTCTAATGAAAAGGATTTTAAACGACCTTTTGTTAACATCAAAGTTTACAATTTATCTTTGACTGGATTACTTGACTCTGGTAGTTCAATCACTATTCTTGGTAATAACTCTCACTTAGAATTTCTTAAACTAGGCTGTAAACTTTTCAAGTCAGTTAAAATTACTATTTCTACAGCCAATAACCAGAAAATTAATTCTGTAGGTCATTGTTACCTTCCTATTTACTTTAACAAACAGACCCACTTGATTAAGGCTTATATTTTTCCTGATATTTCACCGTCTTTAATATTAGGAATAGACTTTTGGAAAAAATTTAATCTTCTACCGAATATTCTCTCATTGACTGGTCTTTCAGAACTGGAGTGCTCAACTATCGAGACAATGAATGTTAAAGTATTACCTTATGATCATTTAACTGCAAATCAGAGGAATATTGCTGATGATATCATCCAACGCTTCAAGACTATCTCATTCGAAGAAAAGGGTGTGCTGGGGAACACTAATCTCATCACTCACAAGATCGATACCGGAGATTCGCTACCCATCAAACAAAGATGTTACAGACTGTCTCCTGAAAAACAAAAAGCTTTGATTACTGAAGTTGATAAAATGTTGAAATGGAACGTTATTGAAACAAATCATGGCTCTAGTCAAGAACCTCACCTAGGAATTTTTAAAACATATAAAAAAATATCTTTACTATACTATTGGCCCGGCATGTTTAGAGACATTGCTAGGATAATTTCTAACTGTGAAACCTGTCTTGCTTATAAACATCCTAATCATTCTCCATATGGCCTAATGGGCAAACCTAAGATTTGCTCTAGACCTTTTCAAACTATATCTCTAGACTTAATGGGTCCACTTCCTATGACTAGAAAACGTAATAGGTTCATTTTAGTAATTAATTGTATCTTTACTAAATATACTTTGATTTTCCCTCTAAAACAGGCGACTGCATCTAATATAATTAATATTATGGAAAATTCTGTTTTTCTAGTTCATGGAGTTCCACAGACTTGTATAATGGATAACGGTCCACAATTCCAGTCACGTGAATTCCATTCTTTTCTTAATAGATACAAAGTTCCTTTCATATTCCATTCGGCCTACTATTGCCCACAATTTAACCCGACTGAAAGTTATAACAAAACAATAATTACGGCTTTAGCTTCACTAGTAGAGGACGACCATAGATCCTGGGACAAACATCTTAGTAAAATTCAATTTTCTATGAACAATACTACTAACGTTGTAACGGGCTATACTCCATCCTTTCTAGTCTTTGGGAGGGAAACAATTCCTTGCGGTTCCTTTTACTCCCCGTGTCAGAACCTCGAAGAATTAATCTTTATGCCCCGTGATATTTACGCAACAAATGCTGGGTTCCTCACGTCTATATTTCACAAAGTTCAGTCTAACTTACATATGGCTTACGTTAAAAACAGCGCTCGTTATAATCTTCGGAGGTCGTTCAAAGAATTCAACGTCGGGGATACGGTTTGGCGAAAGAATCATGCATTAAGCGATGCTGGTTCATATTTCAATGCTAAACTAGCCCCTAAATTTATCAAATCCAAAATTTTAAATAAACTATCACCTTTAGTGTACATATTAGAAGACCCAGATGGTGCTGTAGGTAAATGGCACATAAAAGATATAAAATGTTGAATTCTTTCTAAACAACTCTAAATTATTAATGTCAATTAAATCACCTACTAATTATTTATGTAAATATTACTTATTTCTTTTGTTTACAGCTGCACATCTTATTTATTTTTTATATTATATATAAACATCACTCACTACACAAACATTACATTACATTTGCTCGACCCTACTCTTCAGTCTCACTCTTTTACCGTATGGAGCGGATTGCAACTCATTAAATAAGCCTATGCAGGAGCGGTTGGTTACTCCTAAAATAAGCCTAAACCAAATTCTCTCTTTCGCTCTTCTAGGAGCTTAAATTTCTACTGACATTATCTAATGTTTTCCTTTTTTTTTCCTTCCAGTCTGGAGCGGCTGACAACTCCAAAAATAAGCCTTGTCGTCATTCTAAAACACACTTCTATGAGTGGCTGTCATCAACTGTGAACTCCACCCATGCCTGTATGAAGAAGATTGCTTGAAAGAGATAGGTGGTATGAATGGGTGAATGGAGATGGATGAATGTGTGAAGTGTTGTTTTACAGTCCCTACTTAAAATCTTATTAGAAAATTTTCTACAGTTGAAAATTTTTCCAGGGTCGGGGGGAAAATGTAATGTTATGTACATATTCAGATATACTTACACTTATTATTTATACCCATATTCATACTTATATATGTATCATTCATTTCCACGGTCCATAATATGCATTCCATTATTATGAGGCTCTGTTTTGATCATATTCCGCTACACCAGGACTCATTTTTCAGTTCACAGTCACAGTCCTCAACTTTAAGCCTAAGTTTCGGCGACTTAGTGACCCCTTAGCATAGGAAGCCGTACCTATGCAGGACTGTATCACTTTTTCCTATCAAACACAGCACCTTTTAATTTAATACCATTTATATTTACATTGTTACAGAACATTTTCATTATTTTGACATTTTTGACAACATTGTTGATGATGTATCTATGACAACCTTCTCATCAAAATTCTTGTTGGTCTGCTATTTTTATTTCATAATTGTTATTCGAACTCTTTTATGGTAAAATTATTTACCGTTCCTCGTCCATATTTTCGAATATTTTAAATTTCGACCTCCAACCGTTCTGCGAGGTTTCTTTAGGAATCATCGCAGAGCAGTGGTCAGTCGAGCTCTGGCTTCCAAACAAGCCTCTTAAAAGTAGGTCTCCAGTAAACGTTGCCTCGAGAGCCCTTCTAGGGTTTTTCCTGCTGTGCCAGTCTCTATATAACTGGTGCGCCTGGAGCTGCCTGGCCCTTTGCCGCCGGAGCCTTCGACTGCTGCCGGCCTTGTGACGCCGGGGCAGTCCCTCTTCCGTAGCTGCCGCCGGTCCACCAGGGCCGCTCCTCTGTACCTGCCGCCGGTCCACCAGGGCCGTTCTTCCGTTGCTGCCGCCGGTCCACCAGGGCCGCTCCTCTGTAGCTGCCGCCGGTCTACCAGGGCCGCTCCTCTGTAGCTGCCGCCGGTCCACCAGGGCCGTTCTTCGTGTAGCTGCCGCCGGTCCACCAGGGCCGTTCTTCTGTAGCTGACGCCGGTCCTCCAGGGCCGCCTCCGGCTGCCGGTCCACCAGGGCCGCTCCTCCGTAGCTGCCGCCGGTCCACCAGGGCCGCTCCTCTGCAGCTGCCGCCGGTCCACCAGGGCCGCTCGTCCGTTGCTGCCGCCGGTCCACCAGGGCCGCTCGTCCGTTGCTGTCGCCAGTCCACCAGGGCCGCTCGTCCGTTGCTGTCGCCGGTCCACCAGGGCCGCTCGTCCGTTGCTGTCGCCGGTCCACCAGGGCCGCGTGTTGAATATGAAGTTACAATTAGACTGGAGGAACCAGCAAAAACAGTTATATTGTTAAAGAAGCAGATACTTCTGCTAGCTCCTTCTACACCATCGGAAGATATTTTAACTTCTCCCATTCCTATAGAGGAGGAGTTAGCTCAGATAGATAGTACTCTGAGTTATTTAAATATTAAAATAGATAATCTATTACAGGGTGATTCCAAATACCATCGTTTAATAGAATCTTTTATTAATCATTTATTTTACAGGTTGGAACGTATAGACACAGACTTAAACCCTGACTATAAACTTAATCTAGACACTTTAAAATCAAAATTTGAGACACTTGAAGGAAGTTTCAAGATTTATTGTTCAAATCTAAACTCTATGAATCCTCATTCATATATCACTGCTCCCTCTACCCCTCCTATTCATACTCCTCTCGCCACTCCCTCTACTCCACCTATTTACCCTCCTTTCACAGCTCCTCTTTCCTCTCCTATTTTAACTTCTCCAAATCATAATTTATTCAAAGATCTGAAACGATATACGTTTAATGGAAAATCTTGCCCTAGATCGTTTTTACAAAAACTTGACGAATATTGTCTTGTGCGGAATATACCCAAAAATTTGTTAATTACTCAGGCGTATGATATTTTTACAGACAGTGCCCTACATTGGTTTAGATTTAAAATAAATCAAAATCCAGACCTAACATGGGGTGGAATTTCTTTGTCTCTAATTAAAGATTTTGGCGGTTTTGACTATGATTTTAAATTATTGGAGGCCATCAAAAGTCGTACCCAAGGTCGTGATGAACCAATCATAATTTATATCTCAATTATGTCGGGAATGTTCTCTCGTCTGGCTAAAAAATTGTCTGAAACAGAACAGTTAGAAATCATTCTAAGAAATATAAGACCATGTTACTCAGTATTCGTGGCACTAAAAGATATTAACTCTATTGATGCACTCTTGGCTACATGCCAAAATTATGAAAAATTCTTAGATCGAGACAAACATTTTAAAGAACCAAATAACCAACAAAATCCCCTTATTTCAGAATTTGCTTATAAACAAATTCATCCAACTTCTTCGGAATTTTCTACTTCTGACCAAAAACCTCCTTCATACACAAATAGATTTTACAAAAACCCTCCCAAACAAGTAAACAGTCTAAAACAAGCTAACTCGCAAGAAAATTCATTTTGCGTTCGTTGTCGTATGCATGGTCATACCTTAAATACTTGTACTCAACGTCACTTTCTAATTTGTTTTAAATGTGGTCTTAAAGGTTTTAAAACCCCAGACTGTCCTAATTGTTCACCTAAACCTAACTCTAGTTCAAAAAACTAACGACTGACTTGAAAAGTAAAACAAACTTTGATGCCAACGATTGGAACGATTGGATTAAAACTCTTAGGAATTTCTTTTCATGCTATAAAATCTCTTCAACTCTATACTCTAATGAAAAGGATTTTAAACGACCTTTTGTTAACATCAAAGTTTACAATTTATCTTTGACTGGATTACTTGACTCTGGTAGTTCAATCACTATTCTTGGTAATAACTCTCACTTAGAATTTCTTAAACTAGGCTGTAAACTTTTCAAGTCAGTTAAAATTACTATTTCTACAGCCAATAACCAGAAAATTAATTCTGTAGGTCATTGTTACCTTCCTATTTACTTTAACAAACAGACCCACTTGATTAAGGCTTATATTTTTCCTGATATTTCACCGTCTTTAATATTAGGAATAGACTTTTGGAAAAAATTTAATCTTCTACCGAATATTCTCTCATTGACTGGTCTTTCAGAACTGGAGTGCTCAACTATCGAGACAATGAATGTTAAAGTATTACCTTATGATCATTTAACTGCAAATCAGAGGAATATTGCTGATGATATCATCCAACGCTTCAAGACTATCTCATTCGAAGAAAAGGGTGTTCTGGGGAACACTAATCTCATCACTCACAAGATCGATACCGGAGATTCGCTACCCATCAAACAAAGATGTTACAGACTGTCTCCTGAAAAACAAAAAGCTTTGATTACTGAAGTTGATAAAATGTTGAAATGGAACGTTATTGAAACAAATCATGGCTCTAGTCAAGAACCTCACCTAGGAATTTTTAAAACATATAAAAAAATATCTTTACTATACTATTGGCCCGGCATGTTTAGAGACATTGCTAGGATAATTTCTAACTGTGAAACCTGTCTTGCTTATAAACATCCTAATCATTCTCCATATGGCCTAATGGGCAAACCTAAGATTTGCTCTAGACCTTTTCAAACTATATCTCTAGACTTAATGGGTCCACTTCCTATGACTAGAAAACGTAATAGGTTCATTTTAGTAATTAATTGTATCTTTACTAAATATACTTTGATTTTCCCTCTAAAACAGGCGACTGCATCTAATATAATTAATATTATGGAAAATTCTGTTTTTCTAGTTCATGGAGTTCCACAGACTTGTATAATGGATAACGGTCCACAATTCCAGTCACGTGAATTCCACTCTTTTCTTAATAGATACAAAGTTCCTTTCATATTCCATTCGGCCTACTATTGCCCACAGTTTAACCCGACTGAAAGTTATAACAAAACAATAATTACGGCTTTAGCTTCACTAGTAGAGGACGACCATAGATCCTGGGACAAACATCTTAGTAAAATTCAATTTTCTATGAACAATACTACTAACGTTGTAACGGGCTATACTCCATCCTTTCTAGTCTTTGGGAGGGAAACAATTCCTTGCGGTTCCTTTTACTCCCCGTGTCAGAACCTCGAAGAATTAATCTTTATGCCCCGTGATATTTACGCAACAAATGCTGGGTTCCTCACGTCTATATTTCACAAAGTTCAGTCTAACTTACATATGGCTTACGTTAAAAACAGCGCTCGTTATAATCTTCGGAGGTCGTTCAAAGAATTCAACGTCGGGGATACGGTTTGGCGAAAGAATCATGCATTAAGCGATGCTGGTTCATATTTCAATGCTAAACTAGCCCCTAAATTTATCAAATCCAAAATTTTAAATAAACTATCACCTTTAGTGTACATATTAGAAGACCCAGATGGTGCCGTAGGTAAATGGCACATAAAAGATATAAAATGTTGAATTCTTTCTAAACAACTCTAAATTATTAATGTCAATTAAATCACCTACTAATTATTTATGTAAATATTACTTATTTCTTTTGTTTACAGCTGCACATCTTATTTATTTTTTATATTATATATAAACATCACTCACTACACAAACATTACATTACATTTGCTCGACCCTACTCTTCAGTCTCACTCTTTTACCGTATGGAGCGGATTGCAACTCATTAAATAAGCCTATGCAGGAGCGGTTGGTTACTCCTAAAATAAGCCTAAACCAAATTCTCTCTTTCGCTCTTCTAGGAGCTTAAATTTCTACTGACATTATCTAATGTTTTCCTTTTTTTTTCCTTCCAGTCTGGAGCGGCTGACAACTCCAAAAATAAGCCTTGTCGTCATTCTAAAACACACTTCTATGAGTGGCTGTCATCAACTGTGAACTCCACCCATGCCTGTATGAAGAAGATTGCTTGAAAGAGATAGGTGGTATGAATGGGTGAATGGAGATGGATGAATGTGTGAAGTGTTGTTTTACAGTCCCTACTTAAAATCTTATTAGAAAATTTTCTACAGTTGAAAATTTTTCCAGGGTCTGGGGGAAAATGTAATGTTATGTACATATTCAGATATACTTACACTTATTATTTATACTCATATTCATACTTATATATGTATCATTCATTTCCACGGCCCATAATATGCATTCCATTATTATGAGGCTCTGTTTTGATCATATTCCGCTACACCAGGACTCATTTTTCAGTTCACAGTCACAGTCCTCAACTTTAAGCCTAAGTTTCGGCGACTTAGTGACCCCTTAGCATAGGAAGCCGTACCTATGCAGGACTGTATCACTTTTTCCTATCAAACACTGCACTTTTTAATTTAATACCATTTATATTTACATTGTTACAGAACATTTTCATTATTTTGACATTTTTTTGACAACATTGTTGATGATGTATCTATGACAACCTTCTCATCAAAATTCTTGTTGGTCTGCTATTTTTATTTCATAATTGTTATTCGAACTCTTTTATGGTAAAATTATTTACCGTTCCTCGTCCATATTTTCGTATATTTTAAATTTCGACCTCCAACCGTTCTGCGAGGTTTCTTTAGGAATCATCGCAGAGCAGTGGTCAGTCGGGCTCTGGCTTCCAAACAAGCCTCTTAAAAGTAGGTCTCCAGTAAACGTTGCCTCGAGAGCCCTTCTAGGGTTTTTCCTGCTGTGCCAGTCTCTATATAACTGGTGCGCCTGGAGCTGCCTGGCCCTTTGCCGCCGGGGCCTTCGACTGCTGCCGGCCTTGTGACGCCGGGGCAGTCCCTCTTCCGTAGCTGCCGCCGGTCCACCAGGGCCGCTCCTCTGTACCTGCCGCCGGTCCACCAGGGCCATTCTTCCGTTGCTGCCGCCGGTCCACCAGGGCCGCTCCTCTGTAGCTGCCGCCGGTCCACCAGGGCCGTTCTTCTGTAGCTGCCGCCGGTCCACCAGGGCCGTTCTTCTGTAGCTGCCGCCGGTCCACCAGGGCCGTTCTTCTGAAGCTGACGCCGGTCCACCAGGGCCGCTCCTCGTAGCTGCCGCCGGTCCACTAGGGCCGCTCCTCTGCAGCTGCCGCCGGTCCACCAGGGCCGCTCCTCTGCAGCTGCCGCCGGTCCACCAGGGCCGCTCGTCCGTTGCTGTCGCCGGTCCACCAGGGCCGCTCGTCCGTTGCTGTCGCCGGTCCACCAGGGCCGCTCGTCCGTTGCTGTCGCCGGTCCACCAGGCCCGCTCGTCCGTTGCTGTCGCCGGTCCACCAGGGCCGCTCGTCTGTTGCTGTCGCCGGTCCGCCAGGGCCGCTCGTCTGTTGCTGTCGCCGGTCCGCCAGGGCCGCTCCTCCGTAACTGCCGCCGGTCCACCCGGGGCCGCCCTTCACCATCACCCATCAATCATTCATCGACATTATTCATTTTTATACTTCCATCTTGTCTTTTCTGTATACTTAATAAATACTGTCTCCCTCTAAAGTCTTTTCTTGTCGTTATACGACAACACAAAGCTGGTAAGAGTGTGGATGCTGCTTTTCTTGTATCGACGTTTTCTCTGCTGCTTCTGGGATCACACATGTCTTCGAGTGTTGATACAAGTTTCTCAAAATTATTCTTCAGTTACTTAACAGCATCGTGATGAGCACTTGAGCACCACCCATTCATCCATATTGTCTCTACTAGTTTTTTGACCGATACGCCTACACATTTCATTAGAATTTCCCATCTATGTGTGGATGACGAAAAGAACGTGTAAAATCTTTCTATTGTTCCGAAAAATGTTACACTTGAACTAACACTCCTGAAAGAGTGCACCCCACATACATTTAGGGAATGATTAGCACAATGCATAAACCAAGTTTTAGGATTATGTTCCTCAATTATAGATTGAACTATGAACTCCTGCCATGGTTGCAGCGTTATCATATCCTTGAACCCAACATACATGTATGTCCAAGTTATCACTCTTTAACTGCGTAAGGATATTTTCCGTAAGTTCGACTGCATTCTTTCCAGCTATAGGGAAGAAACCTAGAAATGATTCTTTCACTTCAACTTGATCGCCATCAATATGAACATATCTGATTATATTGGCAACACTGTTTGCGCGACAGAGTTGGCATTTCTTTGTCACCGTGTTGTCACCCCTTGATGCTTGGCACCTGAGCACTCCGTTCCACCATCGGACGACCCGTCGTACGGCGAGTTTCCACCCTTACGTTGTTAACACTACTACGATCCGGACGAAGCGTTTCGCTTCCTCCGTTATATTGCGTACCTACATCAATGGACTGGAACAACTTGCCGGCGGTGGTGTTTCCGTCGGACTACAATTTGAGTGTCTTCAAGGCTACAGTGAATAGGCTCTTAATAAACTAGCGCGCTTTACCATCAACGATCGCATCACTGCTTACCATCAGGCGGGATTGCGGTCAAGCGCTGGTTTATAATTTATATAAAAAAGTGACTGTTCGACTATCCCCGCTTTCCAAAACGACTCTAGTGCCGCCATTACAAAATAACGTCACAGCGTTTGCCCCACTACTACATTTTAAATTAAATGAGCAACTTCTATTAAAATGGTTCACCCTTGTTTGACCGAACAACGTTTGATATAATATTACTAAATCGAATTTTAGTTACAATAAAGTCATTTCGAAGAATTATTCATTTGACCGAATAATTCATTGGTAAATTTTTATTTAGCGTAATTATTTATTTGAACTAATTTCATTTGAACACGACCCCGGATGTAACTTGTAGGTACACTCATTCTGTTTCGTTTTCTGGCGCTTCGCCGGACGCTGCCGCGGCACGCTCGCTTCGCTCGCTCGGCTCACGCGCTGTTTTGGTCACAGTTCTAACCTAACCTAACTTAGGGTGGACAAACGATGACTGACGTGTCATTTTATGTTTCGTGTTGTGCCGGCCGCTGCCGCACAAACACAGCCATAAGAGCCATCATAAAATACATGGTTATACCATCTGAACATTACATCAAATGAACATTATACCTTTTGATCATTAGCGCAAATGTTGTTATAGCAAATAAATATTCGATGAACTGGAAATTCTGTCAAACGATAGTATACAAAGTGATGATTTTCTTAAACGTTGTTCGATTTAGTAATATTATATCAAACGCTGCGATCAAACAAGGGTGAACACGCAATATGTATGTAGGTACTTTAACTGTACACTACAAAACTATTTGTTCTTTTCTCTTTAAAGGGTTTAGGTAGAAACCTTAAATCTTATTGATTTATCTTAAGCAAGAAAATCGTCGATATTTAGTCGCCGGTGTTTCTCGTCAGCGGTGAGACAGGTACCTTATGCGAATGGAAAAGCTGGCTGTATTTTGAAGGTCAAAAGATGTGACCTACGGTGCCTAAACTAACGCTCAGTAACCTTATTATTATACTGATTCGACTTTTATTTCAACGTCCTCTCTACCTTTAAGTTACCTATTAAAATTCGTGACTGTGTCCGTTCTATTTGCTATGTGAATAATTAAGTTCGTTAATTGGTTGTGTTTTGAATCAATTAATTTCTACACATTCCATTATATCAGCTTTTGTGTGTCTGAAATCCGTTTTTCCAAAGAACATACAAACATTTTTGTGAAAGAAATAACTTATCTCACCTTTAATTCATCTTTCATATGATTAGCATACAGAACATGAATTTATAATCCATATTAATATTATAATCCTTACTAATATTATAAATGCGAAAGTATCTTTGTCTGTCCGGCTTTCACGCCAAAACTATTGAACCGATTGTAATGAAATTTGGTACACAGATAGTCTAGAGCCTGAGAAGGACATAGGCTATAAACATCCGGCTATGACCAATAGGAGCAGAGCAGTAAGAAAAATGTTGAGAAAACTGGAGTGAACGCGAGCGTACATATTGCTCCCATTATTTTAACAGCCGCTTCTTTTATATCAACTGAGCTCCTGTAAATTGAAGTCCACGCGGACGAGTCGTGGGCATCAGCTATATACCTAATATAAATGAGAATTAACGATGATGACGTGTAGGTGGTGACGCAATACCTAGGCTTCCATAATAATGTTATCGTTAGTATGGATCCGCCACTGCGTTTAAAACACAATTTAGTTCAGTGTGTTTGTGGCTGAAAAAGGTCCACGTAACGCTGTCAGAGTGTGCGTATACCTACTGGAATATCGTGATAGCCTAGACAGCCAGACAAAGGGCGATGGAAGGGCAGACAGTAGGTATGAGTTGCGAACGAACTTACCTCATACGTAATGTTTTGCTTCAAAGTAAACAATAATGTCTAAGGCGCAGCGCATCGCTATTTACAAATATCGGTTTGTTTGTCTGCACTTCATACATTGAGAATCGAAGAGTTTTAATTGAACACTATTATGTCATAACCATTTACAAAAGGCTTCTTGAGTTAACAACAAATAACAGATGGAAAAGCTACCTGTAAATTTGCATATAATTGGTGTCAAATTACAGCACTAAAGCTATCCAAACCAATTAAGTAGGTACCTATCTCTAAACTAAAAAATATTGTCCATTGCGAATAACCAACCCACCTGACCCAAATGGACAAGGTAACCTCTGGTCGACATTAAGATAAAATAAACAAAGCCGTGCAGCAACTGTACGAATATAGAATAAGGTTCTTTACTCATAGTTTGCATTCTTACAACACTGGCAAACTTAGGCTTAAGACATATAGGTATAGGTACGTAGAGATTAGGTACAGGTAAACCAAGAAGAGATACGTTTCGTTAATCGTCGTGATAAAAGCTAATGTCGTATCGTAACACAAGTGAACTCCTACAGCAATATTTTGAGTTTTCTAATGAACCTCTCATTACGCATTTGAAAGACTTTATTTCTCAGTCAGTTAATCAGATACTCCGATTGCACATCGTTATCTGTCACACAGTTTTTTTTAATTCGGTAGAGTTATATTTAATTTATAACTTTCCTAATACAAAATAGGCAAAGACATCCATGCTTGTGACAGCTCTATACTAGATGATAGCACCCCGGAATAGTCAATCATTATCTCTCTGTGATAGTACCGTTCGATCGTATTTGCGAAGATAAACGACATTTGCCGAAGAGGAGACTTTCCTCAGATCTGTACCGTAGTTATGTACATAGTAAATGCCGTAGACTTGTTGCGTATAGTAAGTAAATATTTCATAAAGTCTAGACACTCAGCATGTTGATAACGTTATCGTCCGCTCTGTAAAGACTACGGCATTATCAATACCTATTCGTTTCTTTTTCATAACATTGAATTAGTTAGTACTAACACGTGGGGTAAATGCAGTGTATTATTTATGTATTTCCCTTATTTGACCAAAAGGTTGGTCTTATCAACCAACCAGCTGAGTACTTCTGTAACCAGAGCCGGCGCAAGACCTAAATTTGATGTGAGCAAGACAGTTCGCGAGGCCCTGTTCCATGGCGATTGGAAGACGGATTTTATATAATAATAAAAATAAAAACAAAACAATTAACTCTACCAAGTTTTTATTGACAAAAATACAAATTACATTAAAATTAATGAAAATTAAAAGGTCATATTGTTCGGTGGAGATGACAATACCAATAAATTGATCTATGCATCGGAAAAATATCATGTTAGCATATTTTAAAAGTCGACAGATTCTGATTTTTTTTATTTAGTGGTTATTTTTTTAAAGGGATATTGCGCCAAAGTATAATGTTCGTCTCTTAAAAACCATGTTGTTGCTTAATTTTATATCTGATTATGGCGGATATTAAAAAAAAAAAAACAATTAAATTAATTTCTATCTTCTTTTTATTTTTATTCTTGCTTTGAACAATGCATACAAATATTTAAAGGCGCGAGGCCACTTGTACCGCGAGGCCGTAGGCAGTGGCCCACGTCGCCCACGCCTTACGCCGCCTCTGTCTGTAACATCAGTGTAATTGAGAAGCACAGTATCAGTAGCAATATGTTTCATTTTGACTGTTAAACAACATTCATTGCTGTATTAATATTGCTGATCAGACACATTTTTCGAACTTATGGAGAAATGGACTAGCAAGACGCTTAAAAATTATTCCAATCGATAGTAATAGTATATGGTGGTAATTAGGGTGCATCTCACCGTGAAAACTAAGATGAAGGCGTGCGTAGAGTGAGCTGTGTCATACCAACTACTGCTAAAGGATTGACAATATTGACAGCTCTCTTCACCCAAATTTTCACTGTCAGATTCTTTCAGAATCGATCGGCAGTTCAGCTTCAGTTTTAAGTCGCTTGCTGATATTGGTGTGACGTGACACAATCACGTCACACCAATATCAGCAAGCGACCCATAGATCATATCTGGACGGGGTACGCTATTTTGAATTGGTTTGTGTGATTTTTAGGGTTTAGTTTTAGTTTTATCAATCATTACTTTCTCACTGTCCCCTTCTGTATACGTCCGTTTCCTTATGTCTTGTACAATCAATTTAATTCCGTGGACATTGGTGTGGGTTATATGTTTGTTTACTGTGTATTTAGCCGATTATTAATATTGTAACATGTAACTGTTTTTTGTCCCAAATGAATAAAATAAAGTCATTTACAATCTATGTAGGTGTGCCGTTGGAAGTTTTTTTACGACGATGTCACTTCGCTCCAATTCACAGCAAACACCTTATACCCAAAGACGTCCTAGCTGTAAAGGCTTTGGACTACGAAGTGAGTCACTCGATTAGAGATCTCCAATCGTCCGTCTCAATTTTATCTATCTAAGAACATAAAAGTCCAAGAAATTTAGTTTTCATTGAAAGGTACTGTACATTAGTAGTATCTACCCAGGTCGTTGGTCTCGTAGTCGCTAGCCGACTACTATTGTAGGGTAGGTACTGCAACAGCGACTGCTACTGCGACTGTAGGGTCATGGGTTTGATTCCCAATCAGTCCTGTGCTTCATCTCGGTTTTGGTCTTGTTAAATTGCTGTTCCATCGTACCATACTCAGTCCGTTACAATCGTTAATATATAAATCATCATCAATCAGAACAGTATTTTATAATATGTTTATGTTCCATAATATTTTTAGGTATATGGGCCTTGATGCCTGACATAAATGGATAAATAAATAAAAACAAAAGAAAAGAGAGTGAACAGGTGCACTCTCTCTTCTGTCCTCACACTTGTGCACTAAATGAGTAGGTACTATTTCTCACAACGAAAGCTAATCCACTAAGTTTGGTCGCCATAACCGAAATATCAGCCTGGAGTACAATTAGTATCGATATTCAGATAGATTAACCGAAAACGGCTCCAATATCAAATATTAAAGTGCCGTATGGAATTGGTTTGAAAACAGATTTGGCGGCTTGACCTGAGCGACCTTCTTTGAAAGTTAACACTTTGTATAACTACCCACATAGTTATGTTAATACCTATCTGTGGAATCAAGTTCGTGTTAATCGAAGTCTAGACACTATTGGTAACACTTATTAGACCTATACAAGTAGGCTATACCCACACTTCAGTAATAGACGTCTCCACTTATTTTTCAGTGAGTGTCTCGCAGTTGTGCATGTATATGTAGGTATATTATTCATTAAATCTCGCTAGACAAAACAGTGCAGTCTATAAATATTTTTTAATCATGACTTGAACTTAACGCATATAAAAATAAGTACATAAGATAATATTATTCTAATTAGTTGAATGATGCAAGCATGGAGACTACAATTTGTACGTACTTAGGTCTACAGGTTACCTGAAACTTGATAATGTTTTCTTGGTAATATCTCTTCATGACTGTTCATATGAAAAATGGGGATTGTACCGTGGTTAACCGGGACATTGCGTTCAATGCGCTCAAATGGGGCGGCTGATAAAACCTACACGTTTATATATATGACAGTTTTATGGCACTGATATCTAAAGCAAGTCAATAGGACTGACCTATAAACAATAATGTTAAGGTTTTATTTTATAACTCAATAAAATCATAAGCGGAAACACCCGTCTGTCCCGCTGTCGGGTCAGACTCCAGACATGTCAGACGATGTCTGTTCATTGTACTACTTATCTTCACCCACCCGACTTATTGTTATTTTAGTATCGTTCTGTATGTGTATTTTTGTTTACCTTTCCTTTTAATAGATGTATTCATTCAGTAAATATTAAAATAAATCTTCTATTATATAAAATTCTCCTACCACAGTGTTTGTCTTCGGACTCCTCCAAAACAGCTGACCCGCAGGGTAATTGCGTATCACGCTATCAGTAGCAATGGGTTTCATTTTGACAGTTCAACAACTTATATTGCGTGATTTACGTTGTTGAGCAGACACATTTATTGAAAATATGGAGCAATGGTCTAACTGTAATGCTTCAATATCGCCTTCGGGTTGTGGAGGTCAGACGGCAGTCGCTTCACGGAAAACAAACCAGCAGTTAGACTGGTAAAGCGGACCCCAGACTCCAAAGCTGAAAAAGCTTCGGATGCGACTGGGATTAACGCTGAAATGATGATGATGATGGAGCAATGGGTTAGCAATTTCATTCAAAACGATTTAAATTGGTAGCAATAGTGTGTTACGCAATTTGGGTGCCGATTTTAAAGAAATTTTGTATATAAGTACATTCGCTAACGAATGTACTTATATACAAAATTTATTATTATAATTAATAATTAATTTATAATTATTATTCTCATGCCTAAGCATGAGAATAAGTTTTTATCTAGATTTCATATTACTAATACCACAGATTCCAGAATGCTAATACTTACGCGGGTGAAACCGTGGGGCGTAGCTAGTAAAGCTATATTATCATCGATCACTACATGTACATTATATACAGTGATCGATGAATATTATCCTAAAAAAATTGACTTAAGATTAAGAAAGCGCGTATCATGCAATCCGTGTTTTCATTTTTACTACCTTTATCGTCTTACGCTTGTTTTTGTGCGTGTGTGTGTGTGTGTGTGACCTAATTCCGCAAACAACGGCACTGAAGGGTCGTGGAAGGAAAAGACCTATCTAACCTTTGCGCATGTACGCCCCCGCGTCTAGACGCCGCCAAATATAAACATATACGGTACCTATAGTAACTGCACGCAATTCACTGATACCTCTGAATTCTAATATCTAACAATCATTCACTATTCAGGTTCTTTCATTGTGTTAAAAAATTGAATTTCAAATCAAGTTTTTTTTTTTAAGGTTTTTACTAATGAAACATGTCTGCTCTGAGAAATACCAAGTTACTAAGTAGAAGTATCTACATTTGAAGCAAGGTTAAATAATCATAATCTCGTGTTTTCCGAATGATGAGTCATATATGTCAGTCATAATTATTGTTAACATGCTGCTCACAAATGTTTGCACTGAGTTTTTGTGGCGAGGCGTCTAGGCTAAATTGTTTTTGTTGCTAAATGCAGCTTTTATGTAGCGTGCTCTGATACAGTTATCTTGTCTGGCGATTAAACTTTGCAATCCTAACCTGAAAAATAGAGTATCATCATCATCAACCTTTTTAGCGTCCCACTGCTGGGCACAGGTCTCCTCTCATACAGAGAAGGATCGAGGGTAATCACCAAGCTTGTTCAATGCGGGTTGGCGATTTCAGACGTTCGGGTTTCCTTCACCTTTTAATCAGTCATTGATATCCAAGATATACTTAGAAAGTACATATAACTTAGAAAAGTTACATTGGTATTTGCCTGACCTGGAATTGAACCCGCACAGACATACTTGAGAGGCTGGTGTTTTAACCACTAGGCTACCACGACTTGTTGGCCACCACGACTTGTAAAAGTAAAAGTAGAGCATTCAATCATAAATTATGTTAGGTATCGTTAATTTGCGAGCGCATCACAAGTTATTCAGTAACACAGCGGTAATTACTTACTATTTCGTGTCATCAGAATCTGTGAAGTACAGACTACCGCACATCAAACTACTACAATCTGTCAGATTTCTTTATTAGATTTTCAACTTTATCTCTAAAGCATTAAGGCTCAAGGTTCATTGGGAATATTTGACAGTTTCAGTTAGCTTGACCTGCTGTCCTCCTTACAATACAAGGGCGGATCCAGCTTTGGCGCCAGGGGGGGTCACATAGTCGTGATCAAGTCATAAGAAGTTTTAATTAAACTGATAATAATAGATACAATTAAAAAGAAGGTATTCTATTAACAAGTAATAAGTACTGAACTTAACACGTTCGCTGCGTAACATTTTTCAGTGTACTTTCAGCTGGTGCGTCAAGAGGTCATCTTGGCACATAGAAGACTTTCCTGCAGTGCATCGTGTGGTCTAATTAACCTCAAACGTTTCTGTTTTGATATGGGTTTTTTCAGTACCTCATATAGTTATTTTAATATTTTTTTATATGTAGGTCAAAGACCAATATATAAGCAATATATAACCAGCTGCGTTTTTAGTTCGCTCTTTGCGTCTGTGCTACAGAAGAGAAATAATTTATGAATTCATTTTGACCACACAACGCACTAAATATAACAAAAAACTAGTGATGGGAGGCACGGGGCACCTAATTACTATCGAGAATGTTATCTAACGATAACAGTAAAAAAATCCTTAATTTGAATAATAGAGAAAATTTTTAAAAACAAATTTGTTCTATTATAATATTTTTACGTACTGAGAATATAAATATAATATTTAATATAAACTTGATCACTTTCTATTTACATACCGAATACATTTGTAAAATATGTGAAAAAGTTTAATGCAAATAAAACTCTTGATTCTTGTTTGTTAATTTTTATTATTCAAAAAATAAATTATACAGTATGTTAAATAACAGAGGGCGTTCCCTTAAACTCGTTAATATATATCATTAATAGATTAAAATAAAAATATCAGCATAGAAAAATAAGCATAAAAAATCCGAATAAAAAAAAATTATAATTGAAAATAAATTTGAAACCTCCTGTTTTAAATCAAAATAGTAGTCGTCATGTATAAATAAATTGCGACGTTGCCGTCTTTCATGTTCGCGTGTACAGTGTGTTTCTTTTACATGTCAATTTAAAATTTTTATTGAATATTTTCATATTGGAAAAAATTTTAAAACATTTTGTTTTCGAATGGAAATATTTTTTTTAGCATGTATGTATGCTATACTATTTCGGGTTAACGGGAACGCCCTCTGTTAGTTAACATACTGTATAATTACTTGTGTTCTTCATTGAAACATGGCAAACATAAATGATTTTGACATTGTCTGCAGAGAGTAGGCACTTTTTTTACTTTTTTCCCTGTTTCAATACTAGAAAGCCTTAATCTTAATTTATTGTAACATAATGTGCATCTTGTAAATATAACATAAATTTGGTCCGCTCAAAACAACACGTCGTCGCGGATGACGACGTGGCACACCACTAACGTCGCAAAATGGCGCCCGCGCATCATCTAGTGCGGATATGGGGTGCGGGGAGCGCGTGGTCATATTGACCACACACCGCACCAGATTTAAATATTTTTTTTTAAGTGCGGGTGAGGTCAAATTGGTTCACGAGTTTTTAAAAATGTTGAGTTGTTCACGTTCTAGCGACAATAACAACGGTATTGTATGTATCTCTTTTCTACGATAGCAGCACCCCAAGTTATGCCTTCCGCACCAGGGTGAGTAACGCTATTTTGCGATGCGCACTGAATGAAAGTTAGCTATGAGCCAATATGACCACATAACGCAGCGAACGTGTAAAAACCGAATTAAATAACGAAATCAATTTTTCTTTTACGTCTTCTGCCGAAACATGTTATCATTTCATCTACTTAATGGGTAAGTTTTTATGGACGTGGAGAAGTGCCAGTCCAGTTTGACGTTCTTCAACCATTGAAGCTCTTTGCCATGCTTTAATTTTTCGTAACGTCGACGACGTACCACTGCATAGGTGCTGAGAGGCAAGCTCAGACTGGGGGGAGACCTGACGTGTTATGCGAACGACACGCTGGTTAACGCCCGGGGGAGCTCGCTCAGGGAAATAACGTTGCTGGCGACGGCTGCGGTATTACAGGTGGTGGGTACGTCGCCTAGGCCTGGAGGTGGCCCTCAACAAGTCGGAGGCCATGGTTTATGGTCCCCGGCGGGCGCCTCCATCCGGCTCACACATCGTGGTCGGGGGGGGGGGTTCGAATCGCTGTCGAGTCCACCATGAAGTACCTGGGATCGGTGCTCGACAGCCGGTAGGACTTCGGTCCCAAATTCCGGCGGCTGGCGCCCAAGTTGTTGAGGGCGGCTGGGGCGTTTTCAACGTTGTTTCCCAATCTGGAGAGCCCGAGCGCCGCCTGCATTCAGATCTACATGGGAATCGTGCGATCGATGGCCCTGTATGGAGCCCCGGTGTGGGCCTCTGACTTGACGGCCGGCAGTATCGCTGTACTGCGACAACCGCAGAGAGCGATGGCCATCAGAGTCATACTACTGCCTGGATCCCCGCCATGGGAGCTGGAGGCGAAGGTCCTCACGTCACTGTACCGGTGGCGTAAGGAGGCGGGAGCGGGGCGAACGGCCGATGCTGCGTCGGCTCGAGCAGCGTCGGTCGCAGCTCCGAGAGGTCCTGGTGGCAGAATGGCGCGACAGGCTTTCACGCCCTACCTCACCACCATCGAGGCGATCCAGCCGGTACGGGCGGACTGGCTCGGGAAAACGCAGGGCTACCTGACGTTTCGGATGACACAGGTACTTTCGGGGCATGGTTCCTTCGAAAAGTACCTGTGTCGCATAAACAGGGAGCTGGACGCCCGGTGGCACTACTGCGTCGTCTGCCGGGAGGACACGGCGCGACATACGCTGGCAGAGTGTGCCGCGCGCGAAGGAGCTGCGCCGTGCCCTCGTCTTTGCAGTAGGCAGTGACTTGTCGCTGCCGGCCGCAATCGAGTCGATGGTCGGCAGTGAAGAGTCCTGGGATGCGGTCGTTTCCTTCTGCGAAACACTCGTCTTGCAAAAGGAGGCTGCGGAAAGGGGGAGGGAGATCTCATCCTCTCACCCGACCCACAGCAGGCGCACCAGGCGTCGGCGGAGGGCAGATAACGCCCTCTTCCAGTCCCCTTAAATGGCTCCAGGGGCGACAGACTCGGGGACATCTGTCACCCCCCAAACATCAGGACCCGAGGTGGAGGCGTGAAGTGTTCCACGCGCTCCACTCTTAGACGTCACGGGAGGAGTCGTACACCTCACTCAGTGGCCCACAGTGGCAGGCCAGCACCAATCGGGGGTTGCGGAAGCAGTGTTCGTTCTCGTAACCCCCGGTGTAAATGTGAGATGGAACATCGGGGTGGTTTTTAGTCAGTAAGAGTCTGACAGACACCGTCTCGCGCCCTAGGACGGCGGACATCCATGAGGTTTTTCCAACCAGGAAACCAAAACAAAACGACCTTAGACTTACGAAGCTTAGGACCTTCAAATTCCCTCACCTAAATAACAATACGTAGGTATGTACAGACGAAGTGTTCTTAAACATCATACAGAACAGGGTAAGACCGAAATGTGACAAACGACTGGGAAACAATCAATTCGGATTTCGCTCTGGTGTCGGTACTCGTGAAGCACTTTTTGCCCTCAGCGTTCTCGTACAAAAATGCAGGGATATGCAAACCGACGTACTGCTGTGCTTCATAGAGAAAAGGCATTCGACCGGGTTAAGCACCAGCACCTCCTGGGTCTATAAACAGATATTTGACTCGATGGCAAGGACGTCAGGATTATCCGTAATCTATACGAGAACCAAGTAGCTACAATCAGATTTGAAAATGAGGAGACCGGGGAAGATCTCAAGATTTGTCGTGGAGTTCGGCAGGGCTGTGTTGTGTCTCCGTTGCTCTTCAATATTTTTTCCGAGGCAGTGATGTCGTAGGCTCTTGAAGGTTTGGAAGCCGGAGTGAAGATCAACTGCAAGGTTGTTAATAACCTGCGTTATGCGGATGACACTGTTCTCATTGCATCCTCTGAACAAGACTTGCAAACCATTGTAGATAAAAGTCAATGAGTTCAGTGAGAAGGCCGGTCTGTTGATGAACATCAGCAAGACAAAATTTACGGTGGTCTCTAGAAACCCAGACTTACGCCCTAGCATATCGGTGGCAGGTAAACAACTTGAGCGGGTACGACAGTACAAGTATCTCGGTGCTTGGGTAAATGAAGCATGGGAGTCCGATCAAGAAACGACAAAGAACTTGCTCGAGCATCTTTTAACAAAATGAAGAAAGATCTGTGCTATCGTAAACTCCACATAAAGCTCCGAGTCAGGTTACTTTTGTGCTATGTATAGCCTGTCTTCATGTACGGCTGCGAAGCGTGGATTCTGAAAGAGGACATTACACGACGCTTGCAGGCTTTTGAAATGTGGTGCTACCGTCGTATGCTGCGCATAAGCTGGACCCAAAAGATCAGAAATGACACCGTCCTTCAGCGCGTTTAAATGCCTCGAAAGTTGTCTTGCCCACCATAAAGAAACGCAAAATAGATTATCTCGGCCACGTGCTCCGACACGATAGATATACGCTACTCCAGCTCATTATGATGGGCAACGTAGAAGGAAAGAGGCGCGCTGGACGAGAGAAAAAGTCGTGGCTGCGAAACATCAGAGAGAGGACCGGCATTACGCCCGTCGAAAAACTGTTGCGTCTCGCGGTTGACAAAACCGAATACAAGAAGCTGACGGCCAACCTTCAGGATTGAAGAGGCATAGGAAGAAGAAGAAGAAGAATGGATAGACGTCAACCTTATTGCTAAGCTATGAAGGCTCAAAGTTGATTGGGAATATTTGACAGTTTCCGATAGCTTGACCTGTTGTCGTCCGTAATAAATCCCCCTCGTTCATTAAGTAGGCACCTACTTATCTACCTACGAGGCACTTTAAGAACATTACAACAATAATATTTGAGTTTGAACACACACACACTGGCATAATGAAGAAACTGTAAACGAAGTGCGTGTAAATATCATACGAAATGTTACATTTGAATGTTGGCAGCCGTGGCGGCGGTAGCGCGGTAAAATTCAAATTTTGGAAGCGTTCGTTCCCGAATAATCCGTTTGCCGTCAAACAAAGTATGTATTATATAAATTGATTAAATATTGGAAGTACTTAAATAAAATCCTAGGAGGGGGGGTCATGACCCCCCCCCTGGATCCGCCCTTGTTACAATACCATACCATGTAAAAATTGGGTATTGACGTAAACTTTAGACATAAACTAGGAAGTGCACAAGAGTACCTACTGTATGCCCTTGTTTTAGTTTATTTTGTTGACGTGCTATTAAAAATACAATGGAAACAGCTTTTTTTTTGAACTTGCAGTTTAGGATTCTCATATTCGAAAACATATAATTCCTTTTCTTCTACTAACAGTCATAGGATGGCGTTGGTAGTTAAGATCATTAAATGACTTAACTCGTAAAACGCACCCATATCAGGCACAATACTCTTAATTTTAAGAGCGTTCACAGTCTGATCTGAGTTTCAACCTGTCAAAAATACTTTTTTTTGTAGTGTAGCGGTTTGTGCGTTTAGCCAATGTCACGTAATGAATTATTCATGTCGAAAAAGACGGTTACGTGAACCGTCTACTAGGGAGGTTTGAGGCAAAGTCATGATGAGTCCACTATGCTGCAATATCTCAATGTAAAAAAAAAACTTCTAAATTTACCTACATTTTGACATTTGTTTGTCATTGGCGTGAGAGCGCTCCTAGAATTTGAACATTTTTAAATACGAGAATTGGCCTTCAGATATCAACTGTCATCTTTCAAAATGTAGGTCTGGTATACAACTACTGGCCTACATTTTTATAGGATTTATCGTTTGCGTATTTTCATTTGATTTAGTTAATTGTGTGTCACACTATTTATAGACTGGATACTAACCGGCGTCATGATTAGTCATTTACATTAAGGACGTCAAGGAAAAACACGTCACCTTAAGCCAATTTGCATCTTTAGCAAAGTCTGCACAGTCATGCTTAAACAAAGCAAAATATTTGAGTTAGGTTCGAGTGTAGGTAAGCTAACTGAAGTCTGTGACAAAGGGGTGCGTTCGCGGTGCACGTCGGCGTGGGAGGCGGGCGTAGGCTGTCTAGACGCTGGCCGTGCCGCCCGCGCCCTCTGTATTCTGTACACGCCACTAATTAATATTGCCGTCCGTCTGTAACACGAGTGTTTACTGTGCTAGCTAATTGCCCTTAAGCCTTCGATTAACTTAAACGATGCCTCGGTTTTAAGTTATCAGACAGGGACTTGGATATTGGCCGGATTTAGGATCAACTGTAGTGTAAATAAAATCATTTGCTGAAGACTGACGATTTTAGGTTTGATATCCTCCTAAATTATATTATTCTCTATTATAAAGTGCGAAATTTTATACTGTTTCTTCTGAAACAATAAAAAAATTGCGCGCTTTTTATAGAGAAGACGGAAAAATATAGAACGTAGTAATTTCACGTAGGTAGTGAAGTGAAACACAGACGTCGATAAGTATGAATGACAAAATATAACATTGTTGAATACTCAGTAGTCTAGGTACTAGGCGGCCAGACGGTCCAGAATGCATTTAGTCGTAAAAGGCAATGGTGAGGCCTTCGCTTCACCTCCAGACGCTCGGCACGCTTCGTCTATTGTCCTGCTCTCTGTCTAGACTAGACAAACAGCTATCGCCATCGACTTGACGTCATCTAATCTAAAACTAAAAATACAGAGACGTATTGACGGATGTTTTTGTGGACAGGTATTTGCTAAATCCCCCGACATTAATGCAGATTGTACTTCTCACAGTTTTCACCTGCAAAACAAACCGTTATCGTTACGTACGTCATAATGCCCGACAGTTTGTTGACATTAGAATTGGAACTAAGTAACAAATTAAGGCGTAAGTGAACCTAGGTGAATTAATTGGCAATTAAGTTAATTGATTACATGACGACAAACAATATCATTATACAATAGTTTTAGGTACTTACTTAGTTTTGAATTTGATTATTTTGTATTTTTGATTAACTGTGAGCGACTACCAATGACTAATCATTGGTAGGTCTTCCGATGATGGAACGGATAAATATTTTAGTATCTTCGATAGATTATCATCGGAAGACCCGTCTTATGGTCAGATCCACCTTTACGTTGTTGACACCACTACGATCCGGACGAAGCGGCGGTGTTTCCGTTTGACTACAATTTGTCTTCAAGGCTGGAGTGAATAGGCTTTCAATAAACTAGCGCGCTTTACCATCAACGATTGCATCACTACTTACCATCAGGCGGGATTGCGGTCAAGCACTAGTTTACAATTAAATATATATATTTTTATAATAATATATTATTATATATTATTAAATATATATAATATATTATTATATAATTTATATTTTTAATTTTTTTCCACTGTTTCGACTGATTACGGTATTTTTGTAATCTTTATAAACACAGGTATCTCTCTAAAGCGCAGAACACACGGGGAACGAAAGTTCATTTAGCTTCGATCATTATCTACTACGAGTACTTCGGAAGAACAAAGCATGATAACAGAAGGGCTTCGTTTATTATGGCCCGCGCATTAGAAACAGACAACCTGTGTTTAGGAGATTACAAGATATCCGTTATCAGTTGAAACCGCGGGCGAATAATGAAAACAAACTAAAGATACCACCTAACATACCGTAAGGCTAATTTTTCAATAGGCATATACCTAACTTTTATCTGCTCAATATGACATTAATTTTATATGCAAAAGCTGTCAAACAGCAATACTTTATTTCTCAGTTCTCTGGCTATTGAAAAAGTAGCGCTGAATGAAAAGTAAATAATTCATAGGCTATTTATTATGTCTACTGTCTAGCACATTTTTGTATTCGGTATGTGACATTGGTGCGTGTGTAAAACAGATAAGTAGGTAGGTATCTATTCTAGGTGGTGGTAGGTCGTCGCTGCGTTCTCTCAATAAGTGCACTTGCATTACGACTCGGTTCACCTCTAGACGGTCTCCTTTCGGCACGCGCCTGGCGAGCGCACTTCGTCTAGTCTAGACGAATTGCATTATGGAAATTTATATAGGTACCTAGACGCCTACATTCAAGTCTTGATGATGTTTTTACTATACAATTACTTCGATATATCTTTCATTTAACACTTCATCATTTACAACTTTTATAGACAGTAAACAACATACGCTAAGATGTATACATATACATATTAGCGAATGTTGGTGATTAACTACCTAAAGCGAATTCTTTTGATTGATTTGAAGTAATATTGGATGCTGCATGTTAATAACTAGGTATACGTATATTGGTTAAAAATGAAATAAGAAGGGTTTGAAGTTTATTTTAAAAGAAAAAGGTGGCTTGAATGTTTATGATGACCTATATTGGTTGAAAGGTTAAGGCATAATTAAAGCACCACTTTAAATATCTGATAAGCAGTTAATTACTTTCATCTGAAAGTAACTTCTTATCAGACTAAACAATGCTCCAACTATCAGCATTGTTTTGACTACAATTCGAAGTTGAAAGTAAACAAGCCAAACAACTAATTCAATTAATACAAACAGTTTTTGGCGAAAACAACCGTAAAATGTGACCCGGTAAAGTTGCTGCTGAGCCAGACAGTCGTAATTGGTAACTCGCTTACTACTTAATGTGGGTTAGTGTCTGGAATCATAGTAGGTGCGTGCCGAATAAAGTACTTACCCAATCAATTGTTATGTTCCACGTGTTTACCTTTCATAAAATTTTTATTGCCGCATTTTGTTTTATTAGGAATGTAATATTTTACGACTGTTTTTATAACTCAGAAGCATAAATCAAAATCAACGGTCATTAATTCACATTAGGCTGACAATCAGCACTTGTCGAACGTTAAAATTACATCAGACAGCCCCCCAAAACCGCCCGCCCTTCACTATTTCCAAGTGCCTTCGCTGGAGAGAAGAAGTGGCGGGACAAACTCCCCAACAACTCAACTATCTGTTCAATTTGAAAACCTCGCTTCTTTACAATAGTAGGCTTGCAAAGTAGTTAAAACGCTCGGCTAGATTCGGTATTCTAGTGCGCTGTAGACACTCGCGGTTTTTTGGCAATTGCACCGTACATTTTGCCAATGTGTACCTACAGCCCGGTTTATTTAGAAGTTCCAAAGTTTAAAAGTTGTAAAGTGTACAAGGTTCATTTAAAGTCCCCGTTTATACTTTGATTGGTAATTAGGCGATTTCATACATGTTCTGGGAGATTTCCGGGCGGGGCAGCTGCTCTGAAGTGGTAGTGGGCAGGGTACATAGCTCGTAGAGCCGATGCACGATGGGCAGAAAGGCCACGTACCGGAAAGCTCAGCGTCGGACGCCCACCGACTAGGTGGTCGGATGATCTGACCAAAATCGCAGAGAAGCGCTGGATGCAGGCATCGTCCAACCGTTCTTTCAAGGATTTTCCTTGGGGGAGGCCTATGTCCAGCAGTGGACTTCATGTGGCTGAGATGATGATGATGATTAGTCATTAGAAATGCCAAATGCTATTGATAGCTTCAACAAATGGTTCTACTCGGACCTATAAGGTTCAAAACTGAAACCTCATTCTAGATGGCAGCACTATCCAATGTCATATAAGCAGCTAATGGCGCCAATTCCCCTGTTCACACACTAAACTAATTTTAAGTTACGTGCATCTTTTTCTTTCCATTTCGTTCAAAAATCCTGTCAAATTAAGATACTCCATACACAGTTTAGATGCGATTATAAACATAGCGACTAAAAATATGCCAGTTTACGTCAGGAGCGCACTAATTTGACAGGTCTAAACCTAAACTGACATTCAATCTTCTGTCCTTTTCTTAATGAAATAGAAAGAAAAAGAGGCACTGAACTTAAATTTAATTTAGTTTGTGAACAACAGAATTCGATCACAAATAATACGAAAACACGATAAATATGAATGAGACTTCACATAATAGTAATTTAATTTTTTTTTATTAGTTATAAACTAGTGCTTGACTGCAATCCCGCCTGATGGTAAGCAGTGATGCAATCGTTGATGGTAAAACGCACTAGCTTATTAAGCCTATTCACTCAAAAAAAACTGAGTGAATAGGAAGGAAGACGGCAGTTGAGCGAGGTGATGCAATGTTTAACCCAACAACACGACCAACGATGCTGCGCCAGAGGATGATCTGGAGACTCTCTACGACCAAACTCCCGACACAACAACATTAGGCACATCGTACCCGGTACACCTCGCAACACAACTGCTCAGACCCGTCCTCTGTACGGCAACTGTAAATGGTAACTGAAGCAAAGAGAAGTCTTCCACTTGATAAGTGTCTACGCTCCGCAGGCCGGGTGCGTTGAAGCCGAAAGGACGCTGTTCTGGACCCAGCTCGAAGGATTGCTTCGCGGGATTCCGTTATCCCAGGGAATCGTTCTGGGTGGTGATTTGGACGGTCATGTAGGGGAGAGGTGTGGCGAGTTTGAGCGTGTTCACGGTGGCTTTGGGTTCGGTAGCCGCAACGCGGAAGGGGACAGCATTCTCCGAATGTGTGCGGCCGCGGACTTTGCAATCGTGAACACCTACTTCAAAAAGGCGGCGCGGGTGGTACTCGGCGTCTCTAAGGGCGGCCGCAAACGTGACAAGGAAACCTGGTGGTGGGACGACACAGTCCAGAGGGAGATTAAGGTGAAGAAAGCCCTCTTCAAAACGTGGCAAGCGACCGGGTCTCCTGAAGATCGCGACGCATACAAGGTTGCCAAACGTGCTACTAAAAGAGCTGTAGCCAGAGCCAGACGAGACCACTTGCAACCTCTCTACGAGAAGTTGGAATCGTCTGAGGGGCAAAAGCTCATTTACAAGTTGGCACGTTCCAGGGTCAAAACGGCACAGGATATATCCAAGTGCCGTTGTGTAAAAGACCGTAATGGCAACCTGCTATGCGAGGACCTCGCGGTGAAGGAGAGATGGCGCTCGTACTTTCACGAGCTGCTGAACAAGTAGCCCCAAGAGGTGCAGACACCGTAAGTCCCTCCAAACCTTGGACTAGTGCCTCTGATAACGCCCGAGGAAGTCCAAACGGCTCTTCGTCATATGGGGAATCGGAAAGCTGTCGGAGCTGACGGAGTCCCCATTGAGGCCTGGAAGGCGATGGGTCCTCGCGGTGTGGGCATGTTAACTAACTTTTTGAACCGCGTGCTCCTGACCGGCAAAATCCCGAGCCAATGGAGGCTGAGTATTATTACTCCAGTCTTTAAAGGCAAGGGCTCGGTTCAGGAGTGTGGCAACTATCGCGGTGTCAAGGTCATGACCCACACCATGAAGATATTTGAGAGGATTATAGACTCCCGAATCCGGCAGTAGTGTGCTGTCTCGGAGTGTCAATATGGGTTTCGGTCAGGGTACGGAACCACCGACCATATCTTCGCACTAAGGATCACCATGGAAAGATACAGATCGAGGAACACGCCTCTGCATATGCACTTTCTAGATATGCAGAAGGCCTGTGTCCCTCGCGGGGTGATCTGGTGGGCGCTGAGGTCCAAAGGGGTACCTGAAGCCTAGATTGACATAATTCGAGATATGTACCTCAATTCCGATTCCGTTGTTAGGATCGCTGTTGGCGACACTAAACCCTTCCCCATCACCATCGGAATCCACCAGGGATCCGTCCTTAGTCCGTTTCTGTTCAGCGTGATAATAAACGTCTTGTCGGACAGCATCAAGGACTCACATGCGCAGCCTCCTTGGCTACTTGGCTACTTGGCTACTTGGTATGCTGACGATATCGCGCTGGCGGACGCGGACAGGGAACGGTTGGTGCGGCGCGTGAATGCGTGGAAGGACTCGCTTGAGAACGGAGGTCTGAAACTCAACGTGGCGAAGACCGTGTGCTTGGCCAGCAACACGACAGACCCCATGTCTGTGCGCATAGGCGGAGACATGGTCGAGTGCACGGATCCACGCGTCCGGCGACATTGATTGCGACGTCAGGGCACGTATTCCCGCAGCTTGGGCGAAATGGCGTGAGGTGACAGGTGTCATTCTGACTCCTAAGTCACAGGTTTCACCTAGTTTAGGAGTCAGAGTACCTATGTATTGTTAACTTATGATAAGCCTTATATTTACAAATATGTACTCCAAATTATTGTTTACAACAATACGAACTTTTTGTTAAATGAGAAATAAATATTATTATTATTATTTATTATATTTATTATTTGTGACCCCAAACTGCCGGTTAAGCTTAAGGGCAGGTCTATAAAACCATCATTCGACCTGTTCTCCTGTATGGCATTGAGGCGTGGCCTGTGCTTGAGCGACACAAGCAGGAGCTGCGTGTCACGGAGATCAATATGCCGCGGTGGATGTGTGGAGTCACGCGGAAAGACCGTATCAGGAACTCCCACATCCGGGGCAGCCTTCGTGTCCGTGACATTGCAGACAAACTGCAGGAGGGTCGCCTACGCTGGTACGGCCACGTTTTACTCTAACCGCGGCATGTTACGTGGGTAACAAATGTCTTGCCATGGCGCCTCCGCCGGGCCGAAACAAGCAGGGTAGACCAAAGAAGTGCTGGCTTGACGTTGTAAGAGAGGACATGCGTGCCAACAAGCTCTTACCACAGGATGCTAAAGATCGTGCGAAATGGAGGAGAATGTGCGGGAAAGCGGACCCCGGGCTCCAACGCGAAAGCCGCGGATGCTGATGATGATGATGAAACGCAGAGATGATGATGATGATCCAATAAAGTTTTAGCATGAAATCCAAATTTTAATTAAATTAAAATCCGAGCACATGCTGAACCCATTACTTAGTCAAAAAGCTATGTAATGGTGAGAACAGTTAGACATTCTCGTAATTTTAAGGACGTTTACAGTCTGATCTCAATACGAATCATTCAAAAACAGCTCGAATTTCCATACATTTTAAAAAGATTTTCACATTTATTTATCGTCGAGATTGAGACTGCGACTAGATTTTGAAAACTTTAAATTGACCTTTAGCTCGCCACTATGACTTGTATTCTAAAATGCATAGTGCGATGACAGTTCATTTGTGAGTGTTATCCGTGGAATGTTGAGACATCTCACATACACGCACATGTATCTACTAGCATGCTACTGAAGTTTTGAGCGTTTACTGTAATAGTGTCGATATTATTTTCACAGAACAGCTGCATAAAAGAAGTCCCACTTTTACAAAATAATAATAATATGATATATAGTGATAGCTAGCTATCAAATTCTTGGACGTGGAATCACAGCGACATCTTAGGAGAGAAAATAATTTCAAGTAATGAAGAAATAGGCGAAAAAACAATAGCCATTACAAAAAATATACTTAGTTCGATCATGTGTCTAAGGACTTCGACAACTTGTTATTTTTACTGTGTCTAGACTTTACGAGTATTGTTTTCTATTCAGCTTAATCTATTTGAGTAAATAATGAAATACTAAGTGTTCTATTTAAAAAGCCTCTGTACTTGAACATGTAAGGTTTTAAAGTGAAGATTTATTTGTAGGCATTTTTTTTTCGATTTGTTATTTATTTGTACCTAATTTTCGTGTTTCCAACAGATTGGTTGCATCGACTTGAATGTCGCTGGCGGGAAACTGCACCTTAGAAGATTTGGTCGTAGATCGTCCTTATTAGTGTGGAGTCAGGTAGAGTGAGGAGGCGAGGGAGCGCGACCCCACGCGTCGTGACCGGCGGCCGGGCGGCGGCGGCGACGACGCGTCCTATTTCCTACCGCGTGGCAGATTGTCGCAATCGCGCACAGACGTCGCCGTGCCAACCGTTAGTTACGACCGGTCCACTTTAAACCTCATCCATTTTAATTTAACAAAAGTGCCGGCCGATAGCGCGGAGGAAGGACTCATATCCGTCGACCGGCGGCGGTTCACAACTGACTCATGATTCTCTAAGGGCCGCGTCACACAGGAACGGCAGCGGCAGACAGCGACGCCAGAAAGCATCATAATATGATGTTAGTGTCACTGTGAGTGGCTGCGGACAGACTCGCGTGTCCACACGACCTTTTGTAAACGATTCTGGTCTTTCAATGACATAGACATAAAGATTTCAATTTTACATCACACTGAAAGTGCTTTCCGCGTCACTGCCGGCCGCCACCATTCCAGTGTGAATGGGTCCTAAAATCATGCAACAGTGATTTCTTACCGAAAACCGCCATGATCGCGCCGGTTGTTGTTTTTTTTTATAAGACAACATGGTTGGTGCAGTGGCTGACTGATCGACTGCTGCGCTGCGTGTCACGGGTTCGATTCCCGCACGTAACAAATATTTGTATGGCCTACAGGTAGTTGTTCTGGATCTGGCTTTTTGTGTATGTGAGTTTAATTGTTTGTAAACGCACCCACAAAATTTCCGAAAATTTATAATAAAATACCTGACAGCATAAAAAATTTGCCCCAATCAAAATTTAAGAAAAGACTCCACTCTTTATTAATTAATAAATGTTATTATACTGTAGAAGATTTTTTAAGAGATGTTTTTTAATATTTTACATGCATGTAAGTTTCCTTTAATGTTAAATTTATAAATATTTCTATGAAAATGTAAGATAGTATGTTTTTTTATTTTATTTTTTTGTGATAGTCTCATTTCTGTTAAGTACTTTATTATTTTTTTTAGTTGTTAATGATTTTATGATCTCTATTATATATTTGTATGCCTTCACGGCAAAACATAGCGCTCATTTATCTAATTGTAAGACCTTCATATATGCACCTATGTTTTACAAATAAAATTCTGATTCTGATTCTAAAATATAATATGATACAGGAGTAATTCCTAGTGTGGGGCAACAATTTAGTAAAATAAATAAATAAACAGGTAGATAAAAAAAAAATAAGGTCCGGTAATTATCACTGATATATTTTTTGTTTGCATTTGTGATTTGGTTATGTTTGATACTTAGCAACTGTCTTTAATAAAACTTGGTTCGAAGAACTTTTAAAATTAAATTCCGAAACAATACTATTTGCTTCGGTGATAGAGAGAATCACATGTGTAGTATTTATTATTTTTGTTTTATTTTAAGAGGGAACTCTAGTGGTGCTTTCTCTATACAAACGTATTCCGCTATTTTCTTCGTGAATAATGCTTTTAGAGCATTTTTTACACCGTGATTATACGTGCCCCTATCATTAATGATTTTTCCGAAACTTAATTAATAAAAGAAATCTGATACGATACGAAATCGCGACAAATAATCCATTTTTACCGCGTTGTTCAGACGACTATTAGACAAATCTGATAAGTTTTTGACAAAAAAGAAAATAATAGAAGCATAGGTATACTTTTCCTCTAAATATTGATATAAAAATAATTCAGATCTGTCCTGTTTTAAAAAAGAAAACGGCGGAATATGAAACGTCTTTTGGTCAACTTTTTTGTAGGTAAAATCAGCCTCAGCTGCGAGCCTGCGACTGAATTTTCACGCCTTACCGGGAGATGTTGGAAGGAGCGAGACGGCAATAGTTTCTTCAAATACCTATTTTCCAAATTCCTCGGCACTAGATTCCCCTCTTAATAGTCGGATTTTGCGTAGTTTTTAGATAGTTTAACAAATGTGGATATTATCGTTTTGTCATAATGCTGTTAAAGGCTGTACATATACATAGATACATACTTATTGTTGTAAATAAAAAAATAATAATTAAAGATTTTATTTAAGCGCCTGTCTAATGAGTGCCCTTTTTTTATCAAAATATACCTATGCTTTAAAGGATGCTGTTAGGTCTGTGAATGATATCCTATTTAGGTTATTATAACTGTAATTTGAGAAAAATAAGTTGCTCTATATCATAAAATGGTTTGTTAATGGAAAGAGTCATTTACCCATGTCTTATGCATACCATTTCAATATTTGCAACTCATAATGTGAGCAACATTTCAATTGTTTTACAAATATTGATGCGTAAAAGTGTTTGAAAAGTATAAATATTTTCATAACGATTCTGAAAGGCATGGTCGTAATTGAATGCTGTAACAATAGAGACATTAACGATAAAATGAGCACGTTATTATATAACAAGCCTGTTCGCAGCGCACGGAGGGCGCGCGGCGCTTCGCCGGGTGGCATCGGCAGTGCCCTATTACGCTGGGTCCCCTTACTCCCATTACACAAGGTAGACTCTGACGTCACTTAATAGCATTTCGTCTGCGACGTCGGACAGTCTGCCAGAGTAAAGCTGTGCACGCTCTATAGGTACGGCATACCTTACTATATCTTCAAACGTAATCGATAATGATATAATGATATCTTCTCTCACTAATAGGACAGTGTACAGGTAAGAGTGAGAAAACAGCAGTTGTAGGTGATATTTTTAAACGTATCGATATCGGCGATTGATAAAACGCCAACGTCGCCGTCGCTAAATCGTTTTCGCCCGCCCTTTACGTTTGAATACTTATTCGCCAGGCTTGCAATTTCACTTAAATATTTCGTAAGCATTTTACGATGAATTAACTTATTTTCTGGTGTCGATACAGACTACAAAGAATCCATACTAATATTATAAATGCGAAAGTAACTCTCTCTGTCTGTCTGTTACGCTTTCCCGCTTAAACCTCTTAACCGATTTTGGTGAAATTTGGCACAGACAATCTTTAGACCCTGGGAAAGGACATTACTTTTTATCCAGGAAAATTTGATATTCCCGAGGGAAATCTAAAAAGCGCGATATAACCGAATTCCACGCGGGCGAAGCCGCGGGCGGAAAGCTAGTATTAAATAATGCCGTGATAAAACACTAGGCTGTTTTATACACACGTGTGTTTTAACCGTGTAAAGTTACGGTTTATTCGCCGAATGTGTAGGCACGGCCTTCAGTTTTGTATGAATCACTACGAAAGCTCGTGAGCAGTTTTTTTTACGATGCGATATGTTCACCACTAGCTATCCGCCCGCGGCTTTGCCCGCGTTGTGTTCGGTTATATCGCGCTTTTTAGATTTCGCTCGGGAATATCATTTTTTTTCGAGATTAAAGTACCCTATTATTTAATGCGGACTTCTAACTTTACGTCTGCAAAATTTCAAAGCAATCGGTTCAGTAGTTACGGCGTGAAAGCGGAACAAACAAACAAACAAACTCACTTTCCCATCTATACTAATATATAAAGCTGAAGAGTTTGTTTGTATGTTTGTTTGAACGCGCTAATCTCAGGATCTACTGGTCCGATTTAAAAAATATTTTTTGCGTTGGATAGCCCACTAATCCAGGAAGGCTTTAGGTTATATAACATCACGCTACGACCAATAGGAGCGGGGCATTTAAAAAAACAGTGGTGAAACCGCGTGGCGCAGCTAGTGAATAATATTAGTAAGGATACCGTAATGAAACCGTGCCAGGTATAAAGGGCCTTAGACTGTCTGCGAGTTGTTAGCACAGCTGACTGCCCAAGGTGTGCCAGATGGTAACATCACTTACAGAGGGATTTTTTATTGCATCTTATGACGTAGCTAACAGAAATGAATAATAGGGTTGATATTTCATAAGTCAGTGTTGCCGTAATAAAAAAAGATAACAATCAGACACTATTCTGTAGAAGCTGATTAAATCAATATTGAACAAATACATTATAGATTCTGCTTTACACTCATCATCCCAGTCGCATCCGAAGCCTTTTTTCAGCTTTTAGGTGCGTATTACAGAACGTTACTCAAAACTCAAGCTTTACTTAAGTCTCGTTTGAAGCCTTTTGATTGGTTGAAACTAGTTTTAAGTAATGCTTAAACACACATCAATGCTTGAGTTTCCTTCTGGAATGCGGGCCTTAGAGTCTGGGGTCCGCTTTACCAGCCCAACTGCTGATATGGCTAAACTTCGACATTTTCAGTTTGACCAATTGTTGGACTTTTGAGGGCCCCAACAACCCGTAACGACTGCCACTAGATGTTCGTATGACAACCGGGACCAACGGCTTAACGTGCTTTCCGAGGCACGACCAGACCAGTGCAAATATTCATATTCATGCATACAAATATACAAATACTTGCACTGTGCGGGGATCGAACCCGCTCCGCGCCACCTTGCGCAGCGGCCGCGTCCGCTACGCTACGCCACGGAGGCTGTCAGATTCTGCTTTACCTACACTATGCAGCAGCAATGCTTATACATACGTTATTCAAATACCATTCACACGTACTCTTTTATTAAATGAAATGGCATTATAATCTATTGTCATTCCTAACAAGTGACAATGACAAAACTGTTCACTGATAATTCAGAACGTAACGTCGTATAACAAAATTATGGCGTCAACGGTTATCCCCCTTATTCATAAAATATGTTTAAAGTTAACTAGTGATTAGCGATTTTTTAACCATACGTTTTAGACGTTTGCACGTCACTTAACTATAATGGCGTGTTTATTTATAAACGATGATTAAAGGTAAGTGACGTTAAAAGGTCATAAATGTTTCAAAAAAAAAAAAAAAAAATCTGTTACTGACTGCGCAGTGGTTAAGCGATTGAGTGCTGCGCTGCGTGTCGCGGGTTCGATTCCCGTACGTAACAAATATTAGTATGACCTATAAGTAATTGTTCCGGATCTGGCTGTTTGTGTATGTGAGTTTATATATTAGCTTTCCGCCCGCGGCTTCGCCCGCGTGGAGGTCGGTTATATCGCGCTTTTTAGATTTCCCTCGGGAACATCAATTTTTCCGGGATAAAAGGTAGCCTATGTTCTTTCTCAGGGTCTAAAGATTGTCTGTGCCAAATTTCATCAAAATCGGTTGAGAGGTTTAAGCGGGAAAGAGTAACAGACAGACAGACAGACAGAGTTACTTTCGCATTTATAATATTAGTACTAGCTTTCCGCCCGCGGCTTCGCCCGCGTGGAGTTCGGTTATATCGCGCTTTTTAGATTTCCCTCGGGAACATCAAACTTTTCCGGGATAAAAGGTAGCCTATGTTCTTTCTCAGGGTCTAAATAAAGATTGTCTGTGCCAAATTTCATCAAAATCGGTTGAGAGGTTTAAGCGGGAAAGCGTAACAGACAGACAGACAGACAGACCGACAGACAGACAGACAGAGTTACTTTCGCATTTAAATTGAAATCATTAGTATGGATGGATGGTTGTAAACGCACTCACGATACAGGAGAAATAACTAGTCTGGAGCAACTTTTTTTTTTAAATATGTCCTAGGAATAGTTATGAACAATATGGTAACATGATCTCATCAGCAACTTGAAATATCAAAGTACTGTTAAATGTAGGTACCTTAAACGAAGGATTACTTAGATTTATAGTTAGTTAGATTAGCTTCGTTCGAAATTTATTTTAAAGACAAACTTATTAATGACGATGAAATGGCAAAAATACAGCTTTCAATACAAGTTTAGCTGAGGGAGAGGGTGAGTGCAAGGTGCAGGTGCGTCAGTGAGCTGTGTATAAGTATCATTAGGGCGTGCGTGCGGCTGAAGGGGAGGTGGGGGGTGGCCTTAACCTTGAACGCCGCCGTCTGACCCCAGGCAGCGTCATCGCGACCCCCTCTCGACCCCCTCGCCACCCTTACGACCCCTTCCTTTCTCGTCTCGACACTCTATAAATGAAGTTGAAATTCGTGTTAAATACACGCATAACGTCTAGTCACATTGTATTGATTTGGAAAGTTATATTGTTTTATGTATTAAGCTCTTGTATCATCATCATCAACCTTTTTATCGTCCCACTGTTGGGCACAGGTCTCCTCTCATAAGAGGAGACCTGTGCCCAGCAGTGGGTGGGCAGAGAAGGATTGAGTGTAATCACCACGCTTGCTCAATGTGAGTTGGCGATTTCAGACTTAAAGTCCAGGTTTTTTCAAGATGTTTTCATTCACGTTCAGTCATTGGTGTCCAAGATATACTTAGAAAGTAAATAATTATAACTTTAGAAAAGTTACATTGGTACTCGCCTGACCTGGAATCGAGTACGCGCACGCATATTTGAGAAGCTGGTGTTTTATCCACTAGGCCACCACGACAGCTCTTGTATCATTTTCAATTAATTATACAGGTGTTCTACCTATATTAAGATTAACTACTTTTTTCTACGTGACTCGATCTCATAACATATCCAACTTTTATTTAGTTCTCCCCAAAGTTTTCGATTCGTTGCACATGTGTTTCTCTTCCTGCCGACCGTACAATTTACGACCGTTCCGCTTAAAATTTGTATGAGCAATGGTTTTCCTACTCAGAGTTCGTAAAGAATTTTTATTTTCGTCCTCTATCCTGTTGCTTGTTTACCTATCCATAACTAAGTAAATGATATAATTTATACTAATATATAAAGCTGAAGAGTTTCTTTGTTTGAACGCGCCAATGTCAGGAGCTACTGGTCCGATTTAAAAAATCTTTTTGCGTTGGATAGTCCATTAATCTAGGAAGACTTTAGGCTATATAACACCACGCTGCGACTAATAGGAGTGGAGCATATAGAAAAAAAACATCGAACCCTACGCGGGTCTTCACTAGAGCGTGCAACAGCATGGCCAGCTGGGCGTTGTAGTAGCGTAGAAGCCTCGTAGACCCCGCTGCGATTCGCGTAGCTGCATAGCTTAGCACTAGGGTTGTAACGGAGGCTTGTTAGCGGAGGCGGAGGCGGATGCGGAGGCGACGAGTCTCACCTCCGCGGATGCAGAGGTCAACGGAGTCGGAGGCGGAGGTGAAAGTACATATAGAAAAAAATTAAATTTATGGTTAATTAAAACAATTTTTTTATTTTAAATACGTGCATTAATAGTAGCATACTTGGCAAGAAAAATATTACCTTCTTGTAATGAAAATTAAGGAGAAACAAATTGTGTTTGCCGCATTCCCGCCTCGCACTAGTTGATTCTTGACCATTTCGCGCTCAAGCGCAGCCGGACGGTTGTCGAGCGTCGCAGCTTGCGCGTTATTTATTTTATAAATACGTAAATAAACCTCCGTTATAACTCCGCAAAAATTGTGCGGAGGCGGAGGCGGAAGCGAAGATACGATTTCTTGCGGAACTTCCGCAGTAACGGAAGCGGAGGCGAAGTTCCGTTACAAGTGTTACAACCCTACTTAGCACTAGCGGCGTGAAGTCGCTACGCAAACACTACAAAGTATCGTTAAAACGATTAAAAATGTACCTACACTGAAAAGGACACTATTATTTTAATTTTTTACAAAATAAACCCGTACATTTATCACCGTAGACTATTATGATTTTTGTCAGAAGATCTATAGTTGGGTTGAGATGGATTAAACACAGAGTTTGCGCAGCGCCACACCCGAAAAAGCACATGCAGCGCACCTGCTGAAAAGAAATGAAATTATATTCTTGAGTTATTATTCCTAATCATAATGTTATCAATATATCTAATAACTGTATGTGTTAATGTTACTTAATCACAGCATGAATTTTAAATATCCTTTTAATATACAAATTAAGCCATTAGAGAAGCACAGTAGTAGGCAGTACAGCACAGACGAGGAAATATTTTCGTGCTTTCATGTTTATTTAGTCTACAACCCGCCGTTCTCAATCGTCCATTGAAACGGAGTCACTCAATGAGATGTTTTAATCTCAATGTAGCATTTCTTGCTTCATTTATGTGGCGAGTGATTCTTTGGTAGTATCAATAATGATGATGTAGAATATTTTTATTTCATGATCAATTCTAGTATTACGTTATAATAGTTTATAATATTTTATCATTAAAAATCAAAATCAAAATTGTTTATTTCAAATTACCTAACCATCACTTGGTACTTTTGAATAGTCAATGTCGGTCAGTCCAAGAAAAGTGAAGCTAAATTGCACGTTCCAAAGCGTAGATCTCTATGGAGAAGAACGTGCAAGAAACTCCATGGACACTCTTTTAAAATCACAATTTAAGGGCTATATTTCTTCGTTACATATTTATGTTGCTTCTTTCATGTGAGCACAATGTATTAATTAATTTATTAATTTATAATAATAAATTATGCAGGATGTCCGTTAATTATTTGGTAATAAATGTATCTTGCATTGGTATATCATTCTAGGCTATACTTTCCTGGCGTTTCCACTCACATGATCTTTACCGTTATTTTCAGTAAGATACATTCAATGCTCTGTTACTACTACTATAATACTGGTCGTGAAACTTTGAACTTGTACTTACAAATTCAAAGTTTCACGACCATACATCATTAAGAATGCATTCTCAACAAAGTGGTTGCGTGCCGTTGAATCCTAAATAATAATGTCTACAGGTAAACCAAATTGAGTAATGCATAAAAAAAAACATAAGATTGCAAAGTATTTCTGAACTAACAGCGTTGTATTTGACATGTAGTTTACAGTGTCGAATTCAGTGATGTTTAATTTGAATTGATGGTCGACCTGACCGCGTGTCCTCTAGACAGCAGACGGCATGGCGACCATACGAGGTCGGCTGTACCTGACACGGAGCGGCGTACTAAGCCAAGCGCACACTAAAACCGCAACGGGTCGCAGCGCAAGGCATTTTCTAATAATAAAGTGTGGAGTGACTCGATGTGCACAGGTTCATAGAAAATGTACGAAACAGATGAAGGAGATTTTGCGTAGCGCAGTCCGCCCCAGTATGCTCTAGCTTATATTCAATAATGACGAGCTGTGAATGCGGCTCGCACCAATGCATTCGCATTTGTTTTACCTACCTTTATTCAAGGGTCAGACTACGACTTTAAATTATCATTACAAAGGCATATCGGATTTAACTTATATTTTTAACCGACTTCAAAAAGGAGGAGGTTACTCAATTCGACCGTATATGTGCTTTTTTGTGTTTGTCCGCGGATAACCTCGTCGTTTATGCACCGATTTTGATGATTATTTTTTGTTCGAAAGAAAATATCTTCAAGGTGGTCCCATAATAAGGAAATGGGGTCTGATGATAGAAGACTATAGAAATCAAGGGGAACTTTCAAAAATCGTAGGGGCGGCTAGTGCTTCTAAGTTTTTCATTGAGTATTTTAAAGCATTACAATTTAATAAAGGTCTGGAGACAGACGAAGGAACTCCTCAACGATTTACAGCACTACCTTGAGTTTGTGCTTAATTAATTTGTATTGATAAGAACTTCACACCTAAATGAGTTATGACTGTCATTGGGGCTCTGATGATGAAGACAAAGGCCAGATCAGGGAACTTCTCAACGGTTTACAGTGGTTACGTTGTGTTTGGACTTAATTATTTTACAGTTCAGGGAACTCCTAAACGATTTAAGGGTTACCCACATGGTAACCCTTAAATCGAAATTCATTTATATTGGGTTTAGTTTGCAACCATATGGGTTATAATGAATGTCTGTAATAGATCTGACGACGGAGCCGAGACGGCCGAGGGAACTCCTCAATAATTCACAGCAGCTATTTTGTGTTTGTGCTTAATTAATTTGTATTGATAGAGCTTTACACCTAGATGGATTGTGATTGTCACTAGGGGTCTTACGATGATGATGAAGGACAGTTAACGGAACTCCTCAAAGGTTTACAGTAGCTACTTTTTGTTAGGATTTAACCCATTTATATTGATGAGAACTTTGCTCCCATATGGGCTAAGGATGAAGGTCTGCAGTAGATCTGATGATAAAAACAATAGACAGTCGACCGAGCCTCAACAATTTACAGCATTGCATTTTATATTACAACCACTACATACTCGTCATGCTTGTACAACAATCAATTAAAATCAGGACACTGAATTTAAGTTGTGTAATCGCGTCATCTCTAGCTATGCTCATACTTTCATTTTAGTCCCATTTCAGTCAGTTAGAAATTTTATAGAAATCGGTCAGTAGTTTGGTTTTTAAACCAACATTAAGGGTAAAAAAATATTTCCTAACTATGTTGGCGTCAGCGCCCTGTCTGACCGGATGCAGCTGAACAGTAGTTTTCACAACTAAAAAGTATAAAAACAACCGACTTCTAAGAAACACTACAAAGTGACAAATTATAACTGATTTCGGAAGCCGGTGTCAAAACTTATTTTATATTTATAAGATATCACTTTAGCAAGTACACTAGAAGAAAAAAGAAAACAATGTAACCTGTATTATGTGTAATGTTTACTAATTGCGTCTAATTTTATTACGTTCATTATTAACATATTTTTAACCTGCATCATATTTCTAATCTGCATCGTTTATTTACTTGTACTGTAGGCAGATAGATAAGGTAGGTGTTAGAATCGTAAAGTAAAAGTTTTATCGGTAATTAAGTGTGCATTTGTTAAATTCTCTACTTTTAAATGACTACCGTAGATCTAATATAAAAGATTGAGGTTTGAACGTTCAGGCCAAAGTGCCTATTACAAGTGTTCGAAAACATGTTTACTCTCAAACACGTTGTTCTATTTTTTATTCTGAAAAATACGGTATCTTCATATTGCATTCACAATGAACCTCCGTCCGGGTCTTACAGTTCCGAATCTTACAGCTCAGAATATTACAGTCCCGAATTTTGCAGTTCAGAATCTTACAATTCCGAATCTTATAGTCCCGAATCTTACAGTTTAGAATACATTACGGATTTGGACTGCGACGTGTCAACGGATTATTCTGGTATTGTATCAGCAATTAAATCCTATATCTATGATTGTATCAAAATAATTTTATTAAATAAACGATGGTTTGATAATCTCACCACCTACCATCACCTGATATGATGTGGATTTTATTTCAGAATCAGAATATTATGATAACTATTCGGATGATAATTCTAAAGATAGTTCGGGGGATGATTTAAACAACGGGGGTTGTCTTGATGAAGAATACAGTTTGATAAGTCGCAGTGATATAAAATATTTGATTGAAGAGAAGACAGATATATCCCAAATTAAGGAAATATTAGTAAGCAGGTATTATTCTGTCGCGGAAGAAATATTTGAAAAGTATAAGGGCGAATTAGAAGAATTCCTGGACAAAATTAATAATCAGCCGGAACATATGCGTCACATACTGCGCGATGTAGCTCTTTTGCGTCAGAAACTAGAACCAAAAGTAGAGGAGGTTGAGACGTTGTTAGAAGAAATTTACACATTCGAAGATGATATTAACGATACTGTTAAAGAGTCTGCTGATTTGTTGATTAAATTAGAAAAATATAAAAATATATGTAAAATAAACTGTGAAGACATTAGCATCGAAAACAGTGAGTTATATTTTATTAAGTTAATGTTGGAAATAACTAGCAAATATTTTAATCGTTTATATTTTTCAGGGCCAGGGCATAGGATAGAAAATCCCTTCATATTTTTTAAATCTGCCGATAAGTATTGTGTTAGAGTAAAAGATCTTAATGATGATATTAATAAGAAGCTTAGCGAGGCGCAAGCGCAACTTGACGAAGGGTTAAAGCAGCAGATTCATATTAGAAATAACATGTATGCAACAAAAATAATAGATTTGAAAATTAACATAAAAGAAGCAGCAGTAAAGCAGTTTGGTAAGGCAATGTATGATTTTCTAAGTCTACAAGATGAATATCATCATTTTATCGAAAATTTAGAATCCGTTAACCTTTCCTCCGAAAAATATGATATACTGCATAATTTAGCTGAAATAAAATTCAGACGAATTGAACTTCACCGCGACTTAGAGAAATACCGAAAATATTGCATGAAGTGTCCCTTGAACCAAAGGGTTAAACGCGGTAAGTTGTTTTGAAAATATAGTATTATTATATTAATATAAATTTAGTATATCTACAGTTAAATAAAACTATCGTTTTAATTATATGAACTAGAATAATTAACTTAAAACTATTACGGACCATGGACTTCTTTGCATAGGTACTTTCTGTCACAGAACAAAAGACATAGGTACACTCCATTTTACTCCAATCATTAGCGTACACATCATATTCAGAGTTGACAGTTATAAGGGCATTTAGTATATTCAGAGTACGATAGACTGGGGATTTAATTCTGGCTACAGTTTTGGCTTTATATTAAACTAGCTGTTGCCCGCGACTTCGTCCGCGTAGACTTCAGTTTACAGCGCGCGGTTCCCGTTTCCGGGGGAATGCCAAGATAAATGCCTACATTACTGCAAGGTTTCAAACATTTTCGCGTTTATATTATTAGTAGGATTGGCACTTAAGGTCTATAGGAACGTTAATTTTACCGGGTTTAAAGGTTTAGCAAAGGAAAGAAACGTCAAATATCATACTTCTAATTATTTTGCGTTGGTTGGTGTTTTGGATATGCTTAGGATATTATGAAATAAGGGTTAAAATTATTACGCTTGATAAAATATGTGCACATTTAATTAGGTACGGTTTTATAAACAACTTTTTTTGTTTTGCTGTCTTTTGCCAAAACATAAAGGTTTTCTGGATTTGATACACGTGAGCATATCACATAGAGTTGCCCATGAGAAAAAAATGTTGTTTCTAAATGAACTCCGGCAACTTTAAGCGTCTGTCGGCTTTGTTATTGTTATAGCAAAGGCTGCTTTCAGAAGGAACTTTACTCTTTTAAATTGTAATGGCAATTCTTTCGGGATGATGGGAATACGGGAAATCAAGACATTTTGTCCTTTTGCCATTCCAGCCATAATTGTAGCCTTTACAATGTTGTGACCCAAATGTTATTTGTAACCGAGTACCATTACACAGCTTTGGAGCGTCAAGATTCCTCATTAATAGGACTGGAACACCAACATTTAGTATCAACTTATGGGTTGGACTCCTGATAATTCTAAAGAGTTGAAAAATTATATAGGGCATGATGTAACTTGTTCAGTGTTCGTAATATTGTCCACTGAGAGGTATTCGATAACATTTCCCTGAACGTTTAACATAATTTGTTCATTTATTTTACTATTTCATTAGTCGGCGCCAAAATTGCCCTTTCGCATAGCCATTCTCGGTTGGCCATATTTGTTTGAAGATCATTTAATGATGAAGATTATTTAATAGGTCATCTAAACTATCCACAACTTGATAGAACTCACGACTCACTCTAATCATGCCGTTACTGTCAGTTGGCATGCGATCTACTCCGATTTTTAAAAGAGTAGCTGCATATTGCATAAACCTGGCTTGAGAATCGTCATGAAGTTGCTCTCACATATTCGTGGTGAGACAATACTTTTTCACGCGAACACATAATGCAGATGCTTTCAAAGAGGCATTTATTTCATCTGCCGGCGGCATACCCCTAGTAATCACTGGAAGGGTCTGCCTAAAGTCACCAGCTAAAGGTACCACCGTCCCTCCCATGATATCTTGGTTGCCTTTGATGTCCCCCATTGTGCGATCTAGTGCTTCAATTGCCCTTTTGTGGAATATCATCACATTCATCACAAACTAACAACTTACACTGCTGTAACATTCTTCCGCGCTCACTGCTTTTACTAATATTGCATTTCCTCATGAGCTAAGTTCAATGATAACTGAGTGCGCTGTTCGTCCCGTTCCGAAAAAAATTAAAAAGAACTGAGTTGATATAAAATAAGCGTCTGTTAAAATAAATGAAGCAATATGTACGTTTGCGTTAGCTCCCGTTTTCGCAACATTTTTTGTTACTGCTCTGCTCCTATTGGTCATAGCGGGATGTTATATAGCCTAAAGCCTTCCTGGATTAATAGGCTATCCAAATCAAAAAGAATTTTTCAAATCGGACCAGTAGTTCCTGATATTAGAGAGCACAAACAAACAAACTCTTCAGCTTTATATATTAGTATAGATTGGTTTAATAAAGGCAGTAGTAGTAGACTCTTATAGTTATTATTTCCGATTTTTAAAAATTGTTTTGTGACTCCAGTTTGTTATTTTAAAACAGGAATAGCTACCCATTATTAAAAGTCTATTGAGACGTTTGAAGAACATATTTACATTTTTATATTTTTGCAGATGTATTTGATATGATCGATGGTACATTAAAGGGCGCAGAAGATTCCTCTGCAACTGATTACGTTGACGAGGTAATAAAAGCTAAAATAAATGAAATAAGAGAAAGTATTAACAGTAACTTTACTAGCATGTTTGAGGAGCTGGACGAACAATTAAACGATCCTGATTTTATTGACGCCTATATAAGGCAACTACTTCCGATAGAAATTGAAATTGGGAACGACATTAAAGAGGAACATGAAGCTTTGCGCACACTGAGTAGCCGTATCCCAGCAGCGTCGATGGACAATTTACACGCTTTGTCTAGGGAGTTAACAGAAACAGTTCAGAATCTGAAGTCTGCTAGACAATTTATTCATCAGTTTATTTCCAGAAATTCTATATGATTGTGAACATAGAATATATCGTTCAAGTAAAACTTATATAAAACCTAATACAAAACTTACTTATGTACAATTTATATACTTATGTCTGTAATTTATATGAAGCATGTACCTACATATATAATAAATAGTATTCTATTCAATATATTTTTCTGAAATTTTCAAAAACATTAATGGATTTCAAAAGTTTGAGTGGGTATAAAGACAAGTTCGAGAATAAAAGCTTTTTGTCCATTTCATAATACGAGCCTTTGGGAGTGCATTGGTAATGAAAGGTTACCGACCGGCCAGATAGTCGATTACCGATTCAGCTCCTCAATAAAACTGAATAGGTATTGTGCGCGGCCGCATACAAGAGTGTTGTACTTATACTGAATTAAATTTGTGAAGCGAGGGTTCAAAGAGGCGTTGGCATCAATTTGCAGAACGTGTTATGATTGCCACACGACGAAGTGTGCCCGACCGCACGCGCCAAGTATACTTAACCTGCGATAACTTATCTGATTTCTTCCTTTTAGCTTTAGAATTTGAATTTTGAATATTAACAAAATCAGTAGATAAAACTAGAAAGCGTGCATACATCTAGAGGTGATGGCCTTAATATTTGGGAAGCTTGTACCAGTTGCATATGACAAAGAAGGTGATTTCTCGGTTTTTTTTTTATTATAAACTAATGCTTGACCACGATCCCGCCGGAAAATAAAATTTAATATAACTAACAATGTTGTTCTTGCCTTTGAAAATATAAAGACGGTTCCCGAGGCATTTCATTTGTACAACATTTTGATAACATTCGAGTATACTGAGGAATAAGGAGATTAAAATAAAAACTTTTCGTTGTGGACAGCTACAGAAATGTGGAACTCGACCATCTTGGTATACTTTGTAGACTAATGATGGTAAACAGTGATGCAATCGTTGATAGTAAAGCGCGCTAGTCTATTAAAGAGCCTATTCACTAAAAAAAAGTGTGTGAATAGGAAGGAAGACGGCACTTGAGCGAGGTGGTGCAATGTTAAACCCAACAACACGACCAACCATGCTACGCCAGAGGGAGATAGGAGGAGGAGATTGATCTGGAGACCCTCCACGACCAAACTCCCTACACAACAACATTTGGCGCATCGTACCCGGCACATATCGCAACACAACTGCTTAGACCCGTCCTCCGTACGGCTTCACCAGACATCATGCCGGAACACGACGAATTGCTTGGCGGTAAGACTTTGTCTGGTGGGTGGTAACTTCTGCCGGCAGTCGATGTTATGGCCTACCACTGAGGAGGCTATTACTATTTACTGCGACAACTTGAAAAAAGAATTATTATATTATCATCTTCTTCTGAAATTCAATCTCATCAAACCTTTTAATCATTGTAGTGGAACCGTGTTGTATTGCCTTTAGAACACATTATTAATTTAAGAACTTAATAAACGACTTATGTACTGAAAGGTAGCCGTAGGCATGTAGGTACATTTGGCAGCATTAATTATGTCTGTGAGACTGGCATTATCTCTTTATAATAGGGCACAATGCAAGCAGCTTGCTACTCAAATACACCTGCGAATCTGCTACAAAAGGTTGGAACAAAGCCCGTTTGAATTGCACAAAGACTACTAACTGCAAAATCAGATATTAACCTTTCAGTAATTCAATTAATAACAAAGATTTAACAGATGTGTCATCCACATTCCCATCAATACAGTATGGTCATTTCCCATATCTTATCAATATGACTTAGAACTTCGAACAGGCGTCTACTAAATACGATTCTTCTGTTTTATTCAGCATCAACGCCAAATGCAACAGCCAATAATATTTGTGCAGCTTTATGTAAAGAGAATCACATGAGATGAGAAAAACAACGGTTTTCCCGTCCCGGCTGGACATGTAAGTCAAAAACGTTATTAAAATGCAGCATCACGACGACAGAGCATATACTGGAGCCGGCCAGGGGAGGGTATGAAGGCGGGGAGGGGCTGAGGGCCGATGCATGGCCACAAACAAGGAAAACTAGTAGGACAAGTACTCAGTTTCTTCATTTACCATTCTTATCTTTAAACGTGAGGGCATGGAGGTAAAAGGCAAATTAAAGAAAACCAAGTAGGCTATTGCCATAGAATAAAGAGGGGAAGTAGGTTATCTGCGACCCAATCCGCGATTTAATTGCCTACTGTCTTAGGGTTGACGACTGTCCGCGCTTCGTCGGTTACGGTTGTCGCCCAAACCGCTAACAAATATTTATAGACTTAGGTGCGTATTACAGAACGTCACTCAAAACTCAAGCTCTACTTAAGTCCCGTTTCAAGCCATTTGATTGGTTGAAACTAGTTTTAAGTAATGCTTAAGCAGAGGTCAATGCTTGAGTTTCCTTCTGGAACACGGACCCAAGAGCTTATGTTTCAATTATTTGCTTAGTATTTAGTTTACATATACTAGTCAGTTTTTTTTTTTTGTAATTTTTATTTTTAGTTTTGTACACATAAAGAACCATATTTATTTTTATTTTTAATTAATACAAATATAAATAATACAAACATAACATCTATTAAATCACACATTTAATACAAAATTACAAATTAGCTACAGAAAAATACTACTTTCTTCGGTTTCGACTATTACGAAACGCGTTGTTATTAAACTTTAATGTGTAATATATCCGTATCCTTGTAAATAACTTTTAGAAATATAATTTAAAAAATATAAGTCTTTTATTTGTTCATAAATAGACATACCAACTTTGCAGTTTATGTGATCATTTTTTAAAATCTAATGTGCCGAAAAGCCGCGACGCGCGAACCTCGTTCCGTGCTAGCCGCGACTAGCGCAGTCATAGGCACTCTAATATTGTGTTTAGGTGTGCGTGCGGCGACGCATAGATACTATGGCGCACACATACAAGCCGCGCGCGGTCCGTTTGTATGAAGATAACGTACTTCCCTCTCTTTATTCTATGCTATTGCTACATAGGTTAAGTTATCAGTAATTGAGGAAATCATTGTAGATCGTGACTAAACTTAAACTTTACTCGCTAAAGGTGGATTATCTTGAATCACGTTAGGTATCTATTTTTACCCGACTACGGCAAAGCAAAAGGAGGGTTATGATTTTGACAGGCTATTACTATATCGAGTGCTGTTTGTAATTAAACTCAAAATACGTAAGCATTCTTTCACTTGCAGGTGTAAAGGTCCTGAATAAATTGTACCTACTTACTCGAATAAGTAGATGCGGAAGTACATGGTTCAAAAGTATACACCGTTTTTACTGATGACCTAATTACAATATGGATAGAAAACCCTGCCCGATCCGTTAAGGTATTTTTAGGTACCTATCGATAACTGATCCTACTAATGCCTACAAAGCCGAGGTAAACTTAAAAAACAATTCCTCCTAAAAAAATAAATCTTATTTCTCAAAACGAGGTAATACATATGCAGTAGGTAATACATGCGCGGGCGAAGGGGGCAAGGCATGCGGCACGCGGTCTCATTGCTCTTAATAACACCGTCAGAAATGGTGCTGTCACTTTAAAAAAAAAATACCAAATTTTGGGAAAGTTGGATTAATTCGCGGAAAAAAAGATTATTTCAAAATTCATTAGTTAAGTACTAGGTATGATGATTATGCAAAATTTCAAATTTTATTTGGTCATGTGTTCACCTAACTTTTATTGCCCTTACGGTTCGGACGGAGTTTTCTTTACATATTGTATACATATACCGCATGGCATTTTAGTATTTTTTTATGTACTGTAATAACTATATATGCCCATATTTGAGTACGAAAACGCAATAAATGATTACCTTTTTTTCCTAACCATTTCAAAATAATTAAAAAATTTCACTTCTGTCAGTACACCCGGAGTGCAATCCATTTTTTTTACATTTAATTTTCGATGTCCCGTGTCCTGACGCGAGATCAACATTTTTTTTTTTTACCTATACCTAAAAGTGTATACCTCCAATAAGGAAATTATAAATTTAAAATTGTTGTTTATACAATACTAGCTTTCCGCCCGCGGCTTCGCCCGCGTGGAAATCGGTTATATCGCGCCTTTTAGATTTCCTTCGGGAACATCAAATTTTTCCGGTATAATAAGTACCCTATTATTTAATCCGGACTTCTAACTTTACGTCTGCAAAATTTCAAAGCTATATTCATTAGTTACGGCGTGAAAGCGGAACAAACAAACAAACAAGCTCACTTTCCCATTTATAAGTATGGAAGTAAGGATAAGGATTTAATGTAATCACAAAAATAAAAATTTGCAAAATGCGATAAAAAAAATACCGAGCTGTCCTACTGTAAGTCGCTGCGTTGTTAGTACATAGGGTGCATGCACCGTGCGTCCGCAAGGGCACAGACTGCGCTGCAAGCGATGTGCCCTCGCCCGTTCGACCCGCCGACCTGCGCGCCCCCTACTCGCTGCTGCAAATCTGCAACCCGTAGGAATTGCAAATATTATTATCTATCAGCGTATACCTTGTGAGATAGGGATAGTCTCTGTTAGTCAATGTCTAATATAGTCAAGTAGGTATTACTTTCTAAAGAAATCCTGTCATCACAGCCATTTTGTAGGACCTCATAGTTGTTATCTGTAATTGTAGACGGGACCCTACAAAAGGGCTGTCAAATAATAACTTTACACAAGCGACATAGATGGGGATATTTCTGTTTCGGTTTGTCATTATTATTATTATTTAGTGATTGTCTACTGAATCTAGCTGAATCGCTGCAATCCGATGGTCCGATGATTGATTATCCCAGTCTTCATCCAAAGCGTTCACCAGGATAATCCTCACGTTCTCTTTCTTTTCCTGTTTGTCACAATGTCGCCACGATCCTTTGCAAGGCCGTCTAGACAAAGCATCAGCATTATTGTGTGACTTGCCTTTTCGATGTTCAGTGACAAAGTCACAACCATACATTTTCATTCGTAGAAAAGTTTCTATTACATGATTTATTTCATGTTTTAATATTATATCACGTTGTACACTTAAGGCATCACTTAAAATTGTATCTTGGGACCACTTGGAATTTTATCTTGTTTATAAGTAGATGATGTGATTTTTCTACATTATTTACCTAATCAAAAGCAGAAGAATTTTCCGAAATCTAGTCTAAAAGCAAATCTAATAAATAATATAATGAATGTATTTCATGTCTCTAAAAACATTCGGCCAACAAACTATATGACAATGGGCATTTTCAACAGAAAAATCGAATTAAGCCAAAATCTTCAGACAAGATGTTATATCGACCAACGAAAACCCCTAAGAACGACGAAATGTTATAATGCTCTGAGAGTACTCATATGCTTTAATCTAATCCTTTTAAAGAAAATTGGTTTAAAATTGTGTGCTTTGTATGCTCAAGTAATACAAACATTATTTTCTAAGGTCGGGCAAGATTATTATGATGACATAGTCTGAAACATGAATGTGACTTTCTCAGTATTGTAGTTAGTAGTGCAGGTTTCGAGACAGGTTAGGCTCAATTCACATCGAGATGCCAGCGGCCGGCAGCGGTGCGGTGAGCAGTTTTAGTGCTAAACAATTTTAAGCTTTTTTTTCGTTACTAGCATCTTTTGAGACATGTGGTAACCTGTGTAGCTACCATGAGTTTACATTACGAGACTCGATCGTCGATATTGAGCGCGTTTGACTCATCGATTGGCCCGCTTCAAGGTTGTAAGAACTCTCAACCAATGAGAGCACCAAACGCGCTCGATATCGACGATCGAGTCTCGTAATGTAAACTCATGGTAGCTACACAGTGCGATTATTCAAGTGGCGCGGCGGCGGCAAGCGAATCGCGCAGATGCAGACGATCGCACTGTCTTTTGTACAATGAAATCTCGCCCACGAAGTGCGGCGATGTCTTGAAGAACACTACTTACCAAGTTTGGTGCCGGTCGCGGCCCTCTCAGTATGTATTGAGCCTTAGGACTAATCAAAAGTACACGAGCTAGGTGACACCGCAAGGACAGTGGTCGTCGTCTCGGTGTCGTGGCACTCGTTGTATTCTTAGTGTGACGTCATCACGTGACCACGATCGCTGCCACTGAATTACATTGACCACTTTTTGCAGCCAGACTGCAGCCGACATTCAATTTTTAATTATGTTTATCGAACCATCTCGCAGCTCCATCCACTGTAGGTGCGCCGTTGAATTAATTTATTTGTAGACATGGGTAAATAAAATAGGCCCCTGCAGCAGCTATACTATCTGTCTGTCATAAACATTT